>PVKU01006504.1:0-102532 GCA_004027475.1 Anoura caudifer
TCATGTTGTTTTCCTTAAAAGGAAGACATAGTCATATAATGAAAAATACTAAAAGTGAAACATAGTATGTTTGTGGCAAAATGCTATTTAAGAAAATTTGTTATACCTGAATTTATATATTGGGATTGTTTTGGGTAAAACCACAGTAAGTTAAATCTTTTTCAAAAAATATAAGATAAATTAGAACATGCATATGGAAATGATGATCTTGTAAACAATACATATTTACAACAGTACATATTGCCTGATTACCAATCTGCTGGTGGGATTTATGTATCCTCTCTTCACTTTTTGGTTGCTTGTGAGTGCATACATTTTTAAACTGATCATTCTTCTCTTTTTTTCATCAAATAAAGAGAGCAGTGATGGTGCACAGTCACATGAATAAATAATGTTTTCCTAAAGGTAAATCAAGAACCTGAATTCTAGGCCTATGAAATAAATGAAAAATGAGGAAAGTATGTTTATCATCAGCTTAATAAGTGATTCTCCTTGTTGTGCTCATATGTAAAAGCCTTTAGTTAACTATTGAGTTAACTTATGTCATTAACTATAAATATATACATCATGTATAACATAAAATGATAGATTTTTATTGCTAATTTTCTTATAGAATGTGCTTATTTAGGCTGAAATCAAATGACAAATTGCTATAATTCTCTACCCATATTGTATAAGTAAAGTGCACTGTGAAATTATTGCCTCATTGTGTAGTAAGAAATTTGGCCTTACCGAGAGGTCTTGCCCTTTTTCCCTAGAAAACCTCTAAACCTTTGGAATTTTCCAAGGGATAGAAATGTCTTTGTTGTTCAGAGTGGGCACCTGGAACTATACTTTATGCTAACAAGGTGACCCAGGGTGAGTACCTAAAGCACTGGTACCTATCATTCAGACCTCTGGAAAAGGGGTGGGTGCTAGAGTTGGAGGTCAACCGAGTAGGCAATGACTCAGTCAGTCACACCTGTATAATAAAGACTGAATAAAAATTCTGAACACGAAGCTCAGGTGATGCTGCCTGGTTGGCAATACTTTGTGCATAGTTTCACACATTGCAGCTAGGAGGAAGTAACAGCATCTGTGACTCCACAGAGAAGGAGTGGCCAGAGGCTCCATGATGGGGTTCTCCCAGACCCCTTCCTTTGTCTCTTTGGTTGCTTCTAATTTGTGTCATTCTCCTGTAATAAACATAACTGTGAGTATAACATATTTCAACGAGTTCTGTGATTCTTTCTAATGAATTATCAAACCCTACAGTGGTTTGGGAAAACTGAAAACTTTTCATTTGGTGTTAGAAGTCTTGAGCAGACTTGACAGACTTGACAGAATTATTTCCATGCATTAAGAATTCCAATTGTTAAAAATTGTGTGTAAACAATAGTTTATAAGGCACTTGTTTAAAAATGGTGTGTGTATGCCCTGGCTGGTGTAGCTCAGTGGATTGAGTGAGGGCCTGTGAACCAAAGGATCGCAGTTCAATTCCCAGTCAGGGCACATGCCTGGGTTGCAGGCCAGTTCCCAGCAGGGGGAGAAGGAGAAGCAACCATGCATTGATATTTCTCTCCCTCTCCCTCTCTCCTACCCTTCCCTTCTAAAGATAAATAAATAAAATCTTTAAAAAATAAAAATGATGTGTATAAGTTTTAATTAAAAATTAATTTAAAATTTTATCTGCATAGCCAATGCATGTCATTATTTTTTTTTAAGGTTTGATCTATTAAATTAATGTTTCAGGATGATCCATCAATATATTCACTGATACTCTCATGAAGCTTCCTAATTTATTCTTCTTATAAGTGGTCTAATGGTGATGAAGAGCAAATACATTCTGATAATATCAGAACAATTATACTCATCCCTAACACATATGTTAATAAGCAAACATATGTGGTCTGTCCAGAAAAAGCCCAGCCATTGTTAATATAATGAGAATGTTTTGCGCCACATCGACGTAACCTGGTAGCCACGGGGAGTGGACTGGAGTGTGCATGTGTGAACAATGATGACCTCACTGTATTAGTCAGTGGGGGCAGTAGACACCACTGAATAAGCATACGTACTGTGTGGCCCTCACATTTCAAAATGACTGAGAGAGTTGAGCAATGATTCTGCATCAAATCATTTTGTGTTAAGCTTGAACATTCCTCCTTGGAAACTATTTGAATGATTTTAAAGGCCACAACATTGGGCAACTCCTGATTGGCAGCCTCATCATGACAATGCAGCCATTCATGCATCAGGTCTTGTGCAGAGTATTTTGGGGAAACATCAAATCGCCCAGGTGACTCAGCCCTGCCAACAGCCCAGATTTGGTGCCCTGCTACCTCTGGCTTTTACCAAAACTTGAATCACCTTTCAAAGGGAAGAGATTTCAGACCATCAATGAGATTCCAGAAAATACAGTGGGGCAGCTGATTGTGGCTGGGAGAACTTTGTTAGATCCTAAGGTGACTACTTTGAAAGGCACTAAAGTGTCATTTTCCTATGTACAATGTGTTTTGTATCTTGTATTTCAACAAATATCTCTATTGTTTAAACTTCATGGCTGGATGCCTTCTGGACAGACCTCATATAACATGAATTTTTTTAATGAAAGGTAAAGTACTTCCTAAATACTGAGCGATAGCCAACAATTTTACTGGAATCCCAGAACAAGGCATGAAGAGAATGTGCCTGAAAGCTGCTTGAAAGAAGAGTGAAGTGAATCTATGCTCTATTGGCTGTCATTTTAAGAGATTTAAGATGAGTGGGTAAAACAACTATGGTACATTTATACAATGGAATATTACTCATCCATAAAAAAAGAAGAAATTTTAGTCTTGCAGACAGTATGGATAGACCTGGAGAACATGATGCTAAGTGAAATAAATCAGTCAGAGAAAGACAAATACCATATGATTTCACTCATATGTGGAATTTAATGAACAAACTGAACTAACAAGCAAAAGAGAGACAAAGATAAAAGCAGGCTGACAGCTCTGGTGGGGATTTAGGGGGTGGAGGGATTGAGCAAAAAAGAGAAAGGACTGACTCATGGATATTGACAACAGTGTGGTCATTGCAGGGGGGGGGTAGGTAGATGTGGAAGAGGGTAAAAGGGGTTAAATCATAATGGAAAAAATATGATAAAAATAAATTTAAATTTTTTAAAAGACAATTAGAAATCACAAGAAAATAAGAAAATCTTTTATTCATTTTATTTCACTTTTGAACTCAAACCTGATATACTTTTTCAGTAGGTGAAACACAATTCTCATTTCTGGTTTTGAATGATCAGATTTCCCATGCCTTAGTGCAAATGTGGCAAACACAGGGCCATGGGCCGAATCTGGGTTCCACTTTGTTTTATGTGGCCCAGCACCTTATTTCTACCCAACGGCAGCCCCCAGCTCTCACTTAACTAGTTACATGTATACAGCCCTAAAATCACATTAGGCCCTTTGAAGGCAACCGTGAGGCTGACATGGCCCCTGGTGCAAATGAATCTGGCACTCCTGCCCTAGTGGCTGTTCCAGTCTGAGTAGCAATCTTCAGATCTTTGTGGTGAGGAAAAGGCACGTTGCTTACATGGGAAGTGTTCCAGGAAATTAGCTGCAATGCTTGACCCAGTGCCAAGTTGGAGTCTGGCTGCTTTTCCCGCCTGCTTTAGTGGTGCTAACCTTCACATATGAATGGGAAATAGAATATAGTTATCAATGGAGACTTGTTCTTCAGTATCACAAAACCTAGATCTTAGGCAAGAGGATCAATGACAGCAGGAAAGATTGTTTTCCCTACCGGCTTTTAGACAAGGAATGATCTATTACATTAACATCAGCAATTTGTAAGGTTTTGATTTCTAAAATGAGAATACAAAAGACTTGGCAAAAAATATTTTGAAAACAGACACCTTTTTAAAAGACACAGATAATTACTAAAGGGAAAAGTAAGCTGCCTTTTAAGTATGTGAAATAAAATGTTTCCTTTTGAAGCTAGATCTCTCAAATAGCAGCACTACAGTGGAGTATTACTGATTTTATGTTAATTAAAATTAGTATTTAAAAAATATTGCCAACCATGGTAGGAAAAAGAGCAGATAAAAATGATGCAGAAACTTCTGCTTGCTCTTGGATACATGAGCAAATAATCAATAATTTTAGAAAATTGCAATTTGTTTTGGTAAGAGACATGGAAGAAATACCATTTTCTAGAGAACAAGTAAGTTCTTCTCAGAGACAAACACATATATCGAAAAATTATTATGAGATTTTCCCAGGCACATTTTCTTTTAAAAAATATTTTAATTAACTGTGATAAAACATAATATGTTAAAATAGAAATAGAAAAACAGTGAAGTAACAAGAGTTGAAAACATAGCATAACACCACAGTTAATAATAGTTTCATCAAGAAGTATTTCCAATGTCCTGAAATTCAAAATATAATTTTAAGATCCAAAATTTCATAATGCATTAAAGATACTTTTAAATCTATTTAAATAATACAGTTTATATGTTTGGTATTACCAACTCTCATTTTTGTATTACCTGCACCAGTTTTCCACTGACTGGCATAATGAATGTAGCATATTTTTAAGTAATGATTTCTGTGTATATTTTTATTCTGTTTTCTGGCTCTTTTTAACTTGATGTTTCCCTTTGCTGGTAGTTTTTTAAACTGGTGACATGTCATCAATTATTTCTTGCTTTGCATTCCAGACAAACAAGGCAGTTATTTTCCAGTCTACAAAAATTATTCTCATAACACAGAACAAATTATCTTTATTACACTAGTTTTTATGGTTGAATAACATGATAAACAAGCATTCCTGTAAACACTAATAACAGATGAACTTTCTCACAACTCAATAAGACAACATGTAATATATATAATAATACCATATATAATATGTGAAGAAATTGCTGTAAATATCATTGAAGTGTTTTAAAAGTATACTGAGTTTTTCTACAGCCTAATAAAGGTAAGAATAAAATTTTTCCCTGATTAACAAATTAACATTTCATGCTTTAAATTGTCTTCACCAACCTAAGTATCTTCTGGCACCAATGCAAGAAAAAAAAAATCAGCCTTACTTGTTAAACACATTACTAGAAGAACCAAATCCTCTTTAGTTGTTAAAAGATTTGAAAAGGAGCCCTAAGAACAGATTTAAAAACAGGAAGCCAAAGTAGTGAGCACTAGTTTTTTCCAAATTCTCAAAATGTTTGCAAAATGGCACTAATGATTTCCAAGTAAAATTTTTGGATCTTATTTTTTGTTGGAAACAAGCTTGCAGTTTGAAGAAAACCAAAGTCATTTCATGGAATCAGTAATTTTAATTATTGTTAAATTGGAAATACTTGGGCTTTGTAAAACTTCTGAATCACTTAGTCTTTCATCTATTTGGATACAAATTTGCACAGAAAATTTTAATTCTGCATGACTCCTTTAATGCCCCTAATATGTGATGTTTCTGAGTCACTTCCCCTGAATACAGTGCCACTGTTTGTGTTTTACTTAATTAGCATGTTTGAGAATAGCTATATTTTTGGATGATTTCTACAATAATCAGTTACATGTTTAAAAATTAAAATAACATTTTTCTTATGCCTTTGCTATTTATTTAATAAATTAATCTTTAAAATAATAAAATTTCTTCAATCATAACTGACCCTATATCTATCTCAATTTTCCCCCAGCAAATAAAGGAAAATGGTCAACATTTTTATTTAGAAACCTAGTATTTAACTGTCCAAAGAAAAGGTCAAAATAAAAAAGCCACTGATTATATTAGGAAGGTAATAGTCTTTTCATGACAAAAAAAGGGCAAATAGTACATGTGATTTTGAAATGAATAGAGAATATTTGATGTGATTAGTTTTCCAGTAAGTAAAAAACAGGGACTGAGATATTGTTTTTTTAGTTAATAAAATAGATTTTCAAAGTTTCTCCATACTTTTCCATAGATTGCTTTTAGTTGATAAGTGGTAGGTAAGCTATTCATCTTTTAAATGAGAAAATACTTAGTTTATTTTTACAAATGAATTATATTGTAGAGAGAAGAGACATACAAAAAGAGTAAATGAACCTCAAAGTACTCATTACACCTGGAAGGGTGACACAGAATTCTTAGTAATGATGTTCAAGTTTACCACTTCCCTTACACAAATAATTTTCTCCCACATTCAGACCAGAGAAAATAGTGACTTTCCAAAGTCATTAGCCTTGGGCTTCCTAGCATAAGAATCTTCCTTTCTAGCAGTACCTGATTCTCTGAAAGAAAATTGTCTCTTTTCTTGAGTGTAGTCTTGATAAAAGGGTATTTTGCAACATTGTACAATCACTACCCATTTTTACCTTAGAAGCCTGATGAGCCAGGTCCTTTTTCCATTCAAGACCCCAGACTTTCCATTCAAGACTCGAGATAGCCCACAGCCTGCTTGTGATCAGAGGATAACAGTCCATAGTTAGCAACAGGTACAACAGCAGGGGAGAAGGCTGTGACAGAAGCAGGGCCTAACTGTTCTGGTCAAAGTAAAATGGCTAGTCATTCGTCCTAGTGATGTCTTATTTTCCCTGCTTACTGCTTCTTGGCTCTAAGGCACTTTGTTAATTTCAACAGACCCCTAGACTCTGTCAGCTTCTCAAATCTTTCTCCCATTTCTTAACAAAATCCACTTTGGCTTAAGTCATCTATACTTAATTTTTGTCAATAAGAGCACCAACTATTGGCAGTTATCTTCCATATATATATATATATATATATATATGTATATATATACGCATGCATAATACAGAGTTAGTTGATATTTATGGATTCCTTATTCTATTAATATTTTAAATGATCACAATAATTTATTTTTCCAGACCTATATTATTTGGCCGACAGTCCTACTTCTTTGTTATATTTCAAGTTGTTGTTCCAAGAACCAGTGAGTAAGGATACTATCAATATTTCAGTATATTTTGGACATAGTTTTTAACTTTTAAGTATATGTAATTTGTTTCATCTCATTTAATCATGATGATGCCAAGTTTTCAGCAGAACAAATGCTGCACTTCTGTTTACAGACGAATCGCCTTTCAGTGAAGATGAGCAGATCTTGAATAACAGGGGCTATAACTCCAAACCAAGTTTTACATCATATTTACTGTTACTGACCACACAACCACTTGCCTTCATTACAGTAGGTGAGACAATTAAAGAGCAAGAAGGCAGAATATGTTACTATGTATTAGTGGTTCTGGTTACCAGTTTTAAATTGTGACTAACTGTCCCCTCCACAAATGTACTACAGTGCAATGCTCAGAACAGCAGGTGGGTGTCCTATAATTCAACTCAATTGTAACTGTTTATACCTGGAAACACCATCAGATCACAGTAAAATGATCAATTCCACAAGATTGCCTTCACTTCGACACCAATCACAAGCTCAGTTTTTACCTGTGGTTCATCCAACTGGCTGTAAATTACTGCCCACTCCTTGGATTTGATGAATTTGCTTGAAAAGCTCAGAGAACTCAAGAACCCCATTTACTCACTAGATTTACTCACCTTGTTTATTACAAAGGATGTAAAAGGACATGAATCAATGGGATGAAGAGATATGGAGGGCAAGATCCTGAACAAAGATGCTTCTGTCCTTGTGGGGTTTGTGGTCTGGCATGGTGGCACATGGAGGCATTTTGCTGCCTCAGCCTGGAAGCAAACCTTCCCTTTTGGGGTTTTATGGAGGTTTCATTGTATAGTCATGAATGATTAAATCATTGGTCATTGGTGATTGATTCAATTTTCAGGCCCTCTTCCTTAAACAGATGTCAGGGGGTGGGTCTGAAAGTTCCAAACCTCCATTTTTTGTTTGTTCCCCACCCTTAGGTGTTTTCCAAATGTTAACTCCTTAACAAAAATCCAGTTGTAGCAGAAAGAGCTTGTTATGAACAACAAAGCACTTGTTTCACTTTTTATGGCTCTGAAATGAATTCAGAAACAAAATTAAGAGACTAAATATTGTGTTCCCCCCAAATTCCAAGGGTCTCCTCTTCGGAAATTTCCAAGGTTTTGGAGACTGTGAGCTAGAAATCATGGATGAAGACCAAATATGTATGAGGAATTCATTTTGTCATCTGATAGTCCAAATATATGTTTTTTTATAAATCACAATATTGCATTATGAATCAAATAAATAGGAAAAATATGGGAAAAGTCCATAGGTATAAACCTTAGGCCAGTGGTTTAAGATTGTGTAGAGTAGTTTCAAATCCTTGACTTATACAGTGGTAATGTCATAGATTTTATCACACAGTGAAAAGAATTCTACAACAATATTTTTCTCAGTATTTTAAGGATACTAGTAGAAATTTCACTGGAGTCCATGAATCTTCTGCGGTGGGTGTCTTTTGCCTGGACACCTTCTGTGAATAACAATAGCAAGTGTTCTAAGGACTCTGGCAACTTGAATGTTCAGCTTCTTTCTCTTCTCAGTTAACATCCAGGCTAATGTAAACCAAAATTAATTTAGACTGTAATAAGGAATAATAAGCATTTATTTGGGTAAAAGGAGCTGCAGTCTGTGAGACACAGATTCAGGTATCAATGTAAAGTGTGTTCAACTGAGACAATGGGGAGGCCACCTTTTATAATGAACGTTACCGTCCAGGTTTCCGATTAGGTTTTATGTTTTACGTAAATGGGGTCTCCAAATTGTGTAGCCCAGATTGGATAGGATATTCTGTTAGAAGAAAGAAAAACCACAGTTTTACTGCAGTGGTTGATACAGACTGTGTAAATAAGTGGCGCGTAGTATGGGAAGCCGAGAATTCCGTCTGAGGTTCTTCCCTGTACACAGAGTGTATGAGAAACCTCTGCCAGCAAATGGCTGGTAAGCTCTTATTTTTTATGAAATGTGTGCCCTGGGTTGACCACAAGCAGTCCATCTCAGCAGATAAATTCCTTCTCATGGTTCACATCAAATGAATCTTACTTCTTGGGTTGTACACTAAGGACTCTATTCACTGTGCGGAATATCTAGTGTAAATGCAGAGTGGCTAACGCAAAGATGGATTTAACTGAAATTGTTAATTTTAATGATTGACTTGTAAGCTCTCAAGTAATACAATATTTGAATAATAATATCCAAAAAAAAAAAAAAACAAAAGCAAATAATGTGTGCCTTCAAAAAACCTCCTTTCAAAACAGTTGCCAAAAGACAAGGAGAAATGCAGGGTGTGACAATGTATATGTGAATAAAAATTATATGTGGATTTAAGAGGTCAGTTATCAGTTACCATTTCTATTTGAATGAGCCTACACGGGGAAAGGTAGGGATAAGTTAAACTTATGGTGATCAGCAGAGGGAGTCAGGAGGAGCACAGTGATCCCTGGTGGTGGAGAGCTGAGGCCTCTAAGGCTAATGGATCCGAAGCAGTTTGTTACATTATGTGTCCAGCACCTTGCACATGCATCAAAGGTGACTGGATTTCTGCATGGAACAGCATGTACCCTGACTCTCCTAAGAGAACATTTGAACTTTGGTCGAAGGACAGGCCAGAGTATTTGGGAGGAAAAGAATAAAAGCATCAGCCCTGGCTGCTAGGGCTCAGTGGATTGAGAGTGATGGCTTGTGAACCAAAAGGCTGCCAGTTCAATTCCCAGTAAGGGCACATGCCTGGGTGACAGGCCAGGTCCCCCAGTAGGGAGTGTGTGAAAGGCAACCACACATGGATGTTTCTCTCTCTCTCTTTCTCCTTCCCTTGCCCTCTCTCTAAAAATAAATTAAAAAATAAAATTAAAAGCATCAGTACTTTTATTCTGAAGAGCACAACATCTAGTGGTATTGTATTGTGACTAGTCATATTGCATTTTTCATAATATTTATCCTGGTGTGATTTGCTATTTGAGTGCTGTTTTTCTCTCTGAAATATGGAAAACTTGGCTCCTACTTGGCCAAATTGCTGTAAACAATGACAGACTTATTGGACCTTACATAATGACATTCGAGCATAGCACAAATCAGCTCTAAGTCAGGAAAATGAACACTTGCAACAGAAAAAAACTTACTCTTATTTCTTTTCCTGCCTCACTCGCACATGCTGGCAATCCTCACGCCACTTATGTTCTCTTTCCAGGGCTGAACTTAGCCTTCTCACTCTAGGCTTGCTTGCTGTTATTACATGTTCAAACAGCAGGCTGCCAGAGGGAGGCAGGAAAATGGTCAAACAGTAACCACATCACAGCGACTTAATAGTAGTTCTGGAGCGACATAAAACAGTTCCACAGAGCTGTATAAATTGTTTGACCTGGATATGTTCTTAGACACAACATGATGTTGATCTCTTTGCTTTTACGCGGAGGTGAGCTCTAGTACCAGGAATGAACTTTTTTCCCTCTGTCTCTTTCCTGTTCTTAACTTCCGTTTATCTAAATAGCACAGACATGAAATTGAAAAGCATAATATTATTAGAAATGGGGTTTGGAGCATTTCTTATTTATGATTTCATAACCATGTCCGTAGGGAATTAAGGAACACATCTAGTAAGTGTTCAATTTTATTTATTACTGTAAGACCCAGCTTATAGTCCCATCCTTGATTAATAAAAAGAGGAGTAGAATATTATCTGTCACAAGAAAACATTCTAGGAAGGATTATAATACTGGTTTAGGACACTTTTTCTGTTATCTTGTGTTACCATAGGCCTCATCTGTTTTACTTCTATCCAAGAAACCAAATATCAGATTTCACTGTTACAGTATGGATATTAAGTGATATTCTTTTGATTTGTGACACCATTAGATACTATTTTCTACAGTGAACCAAGACATAGCCCAGCCACTCCTTGACCTAGTGAAATTATGAGGGAAATAAGACTCAATGGACCATGACTAAAAAAAGATATAAATCCTACTTGATTATTAGCAAAGCTATGTTCCAAATCTTAGCAGACAGGACTCTGTTAATAAATGCAGTTTGTATCCAAATCCCCAAATACTGAATGACAATTTTTCTTCACTCCAACTTCAAATCAAATATCAAGATCTTGCCACCTTACCAACAGCTTCAAGATATAGGACACCATAGCGCTGAGAAAAAAAGATCACATGAAAGATAATTAAAAAATTAGTGAAATCATGATTGAGTATATTGAATTTGAAGAGTATACAATAAATAACTAATGGAACTTTACATGTAAGTGGTAAAAAAATTAAGGGCAGATAAAAAAACATCTTAAACACACAATGAACATCCTTACAAAAGCATAGTCTGTCCCATCAAGATGAAAACATGAGGTTAATCTGACTAGTGATTGCTCCTCCAAAGCTTTAGTCAATTAACAAGATATTAAGTTAGAGTTTTATTTATTGAACTAGCATTGACTTTTAAATCTAATAATTCTAGCCCTACATTATTTTTAAGTTAGTTTCTTTTTAAATATTATTGTTTATAGGAGGTCAACATTAATGAAGTATACAAATTATAGATGTACAATCGGATCACTTTTCATAATAGTATTATATTTATACAGCCACCACCAAGACTAAGAAAATGAAATATTATACGGACTTGAGAAACTTTCCTTTTGCCTGTGTACTTTCAAAACTCTTGCTACAATGGGTAACCACTATTGTGACCTTCGATGCCATAAATTAAGCTTGCCTGTTATTGGTCATCATAAATTGAATTGCACATACACTCTTTTTTTCGGCCTGATTTCTTTCACTATTTGTCCATATGTGATATTCTTGCATATTATTGCATAACAATAGGTCAATTATTTTCATTGCAACATAGTATTCTACTTTGTAAACATACCACGACCACTTTGTTTATTTTACACCTGATGGACACTTGGGTAGAATGGCAGTTTGGAGCAATCACAGATACACTGCTTCTTATTGTCCTTTTTCTAATGGTAGCCTTTTTTGGTGAGTCTGTATTGGTAATTCGTGGTTTTAATATTACAAACTTTTTGCTAAAGCCTAAATCATTAAAAATATATTATTGTATTGTTATCTGCTTGAAGATTTATTGTTTTACTTTAGCTCCTTAATCACGTGAAATGGTTATATTTACAGTTGAAGAAGCAAGGACTGAGACTATTTTTTTCCTCATTGATACCAACTTGATTCAGCACCATTAATCTGAATGACCACCCTTTTGTCACTGTATTGTATTTTTATATATGTCATAAATCTAGCAACAAATCTATATAGTGTTTCTTTTTCTGGGAACTATTTTATGATATTACTTTCTTTTTCTTCCTTATAACCGTATTTTTCAAAGGTTTTATTTATTTATTTTTAGAGAGAGGAAGGGAGGGAGAAAGAGAGGGAAAGAAACATCAATGTGTGGTGGCCTCTTGCATGCCCCCTACTGGGGACCTGGCTTGAAACCCAGGCATGTACTCTGACTGGGGGTTGAACCAGCAATCCTTTAGTTCTCAGGTTGGCACTCAGTCCACTGTGAACCACACCAGCCAGGGCTATAAGTCTTAAGCTTTTGATGGCAGATTAATTTCTAGATATTTGATACATACTATTTATTAGATATTTTGTTTGCTGCTAGTATGAAATAAAATTGGTTTTTATATATTGGTTTTACATGCAATAAAATTCTCAGTTTTAGCTATGATTTTAACAGTTTACTATAGATTATTTTGAATTTTCTGCTTATACACTTATATTGCAGCCAAATTTTAAAAAATTGTAAATGTCTTCACATGCTTTCCTTAATGCATTAGCAAGTTTCCATTAGTATAGTTATGAGTAAAACTGTTAATTGTGGTCATCCTGTCTCATTTCTAAAGTAAGGAGGGTAAGCTATCATCACTTCATTATTAAACAGTGATGCTCTTCATATTTTTTTACACATGACCTTTTTCAAATTAAAAAAATAATAACTTTTGGCAACATTAATTAATTTATAGCCTAAGCCAATGTATTCATCAAATAAATCTATATAGTGTTTCTGTTCTGCTGGGTTTATTTGGCATATTTGTGTATGATTTTTGCATTTTGTTGCATCTTTTTTTATCTTACATCTGTTAAGGGCTGAATATTACATTTATTGTAAATATCATATCAGGCCTGAAACCAAGATTATGACTACCTCATAACTTACTTTAAGGAATATTTCCTATTTAAATGTATTCTTGAAGAATTGTATAAGAATGATATCTTTTTTCTTCCTAAATGCATAAAAGACTCTTTTAGTGAAACTATCTGGATTTTGCCATGTGGGAACTTTTAAGTTATTGATTATGTCTCTTTAAGAAACAGGATTGTTTAGATTTTACATTATTTCTTGCCCTTGCCAAGTGGCTCAGTTTGTTGGAGCATTGTCCAGTGCACTGAAAAGATGTGGGTTCGATCCTTTCTTGGAGAGTCTGGACACATACCTAGACTGCGGGTTCGATCCCTGATCCAGGCACGTATGAGAGGTAACTGATCAATGTTTCTCTCTCCCATAGATGTTTCACTCTCTCTTTCTTTCTTTCCGTTCCTCTCTCTCTAAAATCAATAAACATATCCTCAAGTGAGGATAAAAAAAGAAATACTAGTTTACATTATTAGAATCTTTTATCTTGCTAATGTAATTATCTCTCAAATTGTATTAAATATATATTTTATATTAAATTCATTATTTTACAGTTAATACTTTAATAACTATATTTATATAAATACTACTTATTGTTCAGCCATGCACTATACTATCATTTTGTTCCTTATACAACTTTTTAATTTTAATTTAATACCTTCTTTCTTATGTTCATTATTCCTTTATAACTGAGTAGTCTCCCTACATTCTTGAAAAGCTACAAAAAATCCATCTCCATTTTAATCAACCCATGATGAAAGCTGTTTTGATAATTTGTCAGGTTTATCAATCTTTTCCCCGGGGACAGTCCTCCAAGAGCCCTCGGGCAGCCTACTTGATCTCACCTTCTTGTTCATCACACCTTCGGCACAGCCCTCATCCTGGCCTTGATTTTCTACCATCCGGAGAATCACCTTCCCCTCTCTTTGCTGTGAGATCTCTTGTTTCGTGTATGCACTTATATATTCTTCACCATATTTCTAGTGTGTACCTGCCACCCAGTCACAAACCTAATGTTACATATTTTAGGTTTCTGTTACGGTACTACCCCATCTCAAGTTACCATTTCTTATATGTTAGCTTTTTTCATAAAAAATCCCCACAAAACTGACTGGTTTAGATCATGTTGTTTGGGAGAATTGTAATGGTAGGGAGGTTTTCTGGTCTAGGCAAGCTCACATAATATCTGCTCAGCTAACTCATGTATTTTGGTTAGCTGGTGGACTGGCTACTGGCTGGATGTTCTAAGATGGTCTTAATCACTTGTCTACTGGTTGGCAAGTCGTCAACCAGGTAGTATTAGTTCTACTCCGCGTGGTTTCTCATACTACAGTCAGTTAGCTCAGGTTTGCTCATCTGGTCGTCCCAGCGTTACACTCACAGCACAAGAGCAAGCATCAGGGAACACAAACTTCTGAGACCTCTGCTTGTCTAATTATTTTCTAAAATCAAATTAGTCAAAATAAGCTGAATGGTCATCCCAGAATCCAGGGCTCATCAAAAGGGAAGAGTTTGGAGCTTTATTTGTGATCCACCACTGTATCTTTCATAACATTACATTTTCTTACCTAATTTTCTAGACTCAAAAGTTATAAATCATCTATGATAATACCTATCTACTTATCTTTTTATCTATCTATTATTTATTTACTTACTCATCAACTTACCAATATTTCTAAAGAGCTTATAATTGTCCAGACACTGTTCTAAGTCTTCCGTAATTACTTCTTGGGGCATTCAACCTTTGGCATCTCTGGGCCACACTGGAAGAAGAGGAGTTATCTTGGGTTACACACTAAATGCACAAACACTAAGGAAAGCTGATGAGCAAAAAAAAAGAATTTAAGTAAATTTACAATTTTATGTCGGGTCACATTGATAGCCATCTTGGCTGCATCTGGCCCACGGGTCAAGGGTTGGACACCCTTATCTGGAATTAACATTTAATCCTAACAAAATTAGGAAATATTCCTATTGCTATCCCAAAATAACAGAATAGGAAACTATGGCCAGAAGTTTAAGGAGTCTGTCCTTTTCCAACATAGAATATGAAGCCAGGCTGCCTGGGTTCTTCAATCTGTGCTGTTCATTGTGGCCAGAATTCACGTTTTTGCCTCCCACCCAATACTGCTGAGCATGGCTACGAGTAGTATCTAAATGATTTTTCATCTGATTTATGCTTTATCTCTGAAATATATTTATCACCCTTTTCTTTTTCTGTACTACCTCCCTAATTTTTTCTTTATAAAAATACTGTTGAACTCATGACATTATAATAAATGCCCCATACTCTTCTAGTATGCTGCCCTCCTCCATAACTTTTCTTGATTTTCTCATATTGTGTACTTAGTCATAATTCTAAACTTTCCTACATGGTCTTAGCAACTGAAATAAGCCACAGAGTCTTCCTTATCTTTTTAAGTCTTTTCTATATTTCAAAACTCAAAAAGTTTGTTTATCACAAGGCCTTTCCTGATTTTTTAATCTTTGAATATTTCCATCTCTCTCAAAATATGCTGGATCTATTTAATCAATACTATTGTTGACAAAATATTTATCATTCTGATAAGTATTCAATACTTTCTTGTTTTAGGAGTATATGTATATACTCAAATTAAAATTTAAATGTACATCATCATAATAATTATTTCTTTGTTGAGCACTTCTTCTTGATTGGAACATTACAAAAATATTACGAGTACCAATATAAGTTTAAACCACAAGCTTTATTAACAAATTTTACCATTATAGTTGACAGGTAAAGAGTTTATTTTCAAGGCTGTGTCGTGTTTAGACTTACTAAAAATAATTTGAGGAAATTATTAAAATTTTAAATTTATCTGAAGATAAAGAAAATGATGTATAACTTATTGAAAGAATAATGTTCTAGTAATAAGGGAACATGATGAGAAAACTTTCAAATGCTGTGTTTAGGCAGATTGTAAGCAGAGTGGGAAATAAAGAATAGTGTGAGGAGTAAGAGAAGGTCATATATTGGCATAATAAGTAGCTCTGGGTCTAGAAACAGTTCTGATGAAAAGTATAGTTGTCACAATTTGTTAATCTATAATTATTTCTGGTTTCCCAATTGAATCATTTCTGTTACAAGTAGGAGAATTAGAGACAGAGCTGACATACTTAGTTTAAAAGACTCTAAAAACTCATCTAATAGAACAAGCTTCATTTAAATTCCCAAAGAAATACATTGCCCTAATTCTTGGGTCTGTTTGTGTGAGAAATAAAGAAACACTCGATTCACCCAAGAAACTTACTCTTTTATTGTGAACCTGCCTTGGTTCTTCCCATTTTTATAATCCCATAGCTTTCTCTTTCTGTCTAGGATACATAGCTAAACCATCACAAGGTGTACTGCAATTGCTACAGAACTAACCAGCCACAATTATAAAGCAACAAGACTCACCATCCAGACAATGACTGAATGTGATCTGATGTTACAATACAGTGGTCCTAGTTAAGACCTCCACAAACCCTACAGATGTAGCAAGCTCAGACTATATATGACTTCATTATAAGGTAGAACAAATATTTGGAATGTAGCTATAGTTTTCAAATAAAACTATCCAATGTTACATTCCTCCTATTACTTTGTTATGAAAGCTCAAATAAATTAAGCTTTGAATATCTGATCCTGAATGTTTTTGTATATAAAGTATTAAGATGATGATACTTCACATAGAGGGACTTTGCAATTCTTAAGATCCATAAAATATTTAATAAGAGGTAAGGCATATTAAATGTGATGGTCACTGTGTTAAGTGCTCAATTTACCATCAGGACTTAAAAATGTATGCCCCCACTTACAAGCCTCAGCTGTTATCTTTTTCCAGAAATTTTCTTAGGCTACAGAGAGCCACCTCTGCTTTCTCTATAATCACACCCTTAGTAGGGCAGCCACAATCTAATGACTGGCAGAATGGGTACAGATGCTAAAAGGATGACAATTCTTGTTATACTGTGGCAAAATACTTATTAACTTTTCTCCTAGAGTAGCTCAGCAAGTAGATGATTTACCACATGAACCTGAGTCTCTAGAGGAAGAGGATGTAAAATAGAATCTTAGTAACATCCATTGATAGTTTTCAGCAAGTTGTTGCAGAAAGCTTTATTACCGGAGTCCTATGAACACAAACCCACCCTTTCAAGTCTCCTACTGAGGTAGTTCCACCCACTCTTCTAGGACAACTTGAAAATTTTAATTCAATTTCACTTCAACTTTTTGATTCCTTACGTATAATCCATCATCATATTCTGCTTTTCAGTTTTTGAGATTTCTAAGATGTTCCTTTTCCACTGAGAAATCAGTCATCGTTTGAGGAAGCAACAGACTACGGTAAAAAGAGTATGGATGTGAAAGCAAGCATTAATGAAATTTCAGGTCTGCCTTATGTGGTCTTGGAAAAATACTAAAATCTTTCTAACATTCTGTTTAGTCATTTTTAAATGGAGATAATCATTTTTACCTTTCTAGATTTTACAAAAAATTAAAAATATATGTGCATATGCTCAATTACTGATAGCGCATTTTAAGTATTAATTCAAAGACAACTATAAATAATGGATTTATTCATTCCTGCTTTTCTCTCCAAGTCTTTCTCAGACAGCTGCTCTTCTCTGGCCGGCTTGTCCTCAATCCCATCTTACCTACTCTGTTCTATCATTTTACATCAAATACCACCATTTTATTTAAAATTCAAAGCTACGCATACAAATAATAGCTGATTTTTCTTTTCTTTTTACTTTTCACATTAAAAGAACAAATATGTATTTTTAAAATTATAGAAAAATTATATTGGTTAGGACACTTTTAATTTAATTTATTAAAAATTGTGTATTGGTAACTTTAGAATACTTGAGTAAAATAAAATATAATATTCCCTTCAATTCATGTGAAATTAAGTTAATATGTAAGATTTATGTTCAGAAAAACAGATTTTTTTTTCTACTCAGAACTGCCTCTGTTTTTTTTTTTTTTAATTTTTAAAATAAAACAACTTGGAGGAAAGAGTTTATTATAAATAAATAGAGTAAAAAGCTGCAATGACTCATGTGAATTATTCTATTGTAGGAATTATTTCATTTTTCCTACATGGAAAAACATAGAATCTTTTTTCTGTTTTATTGAGATATAATTGAAATACAACACTGTATAAATTTAAGGTATACAGCATAATGGCTTTATTTGCATACATTGTGAAATGATTACAACACTGTTTAGTTAACATCTAGCAACTCATGTAGATACCAAAAGAGAGAGAGAGAGAGAGAAGAAAGAAAAACATTAGAGGAAAAGTATTTTCTTCGTAATGAGAACTTTTAGAATCTACTCTCACCAACTTCCTAGAATCTTTTTTCAATTTTTATTATGAAACCAATTCTGTTTTTGTATTAGCATGATTGCTTTCATTGATAGACCAAATAAAAAATAAAAAATACTAGATAAAAAGTGTTTTATTTAGTCTTAAGGGAAACTCGTCCAAACAAGAAAAGTAATAATGAAATTTACTTTGAACTACACTTTATCAAACTGTTCCAGTTTCTACCCCACCCTATTTTTCACCATACAGTTTTGATGGAAATAGAATGGTCATGATGATTTCTTATAGTGGTAAGTGCCTTACACTTTATAATGTACCTCCATATCCATTGTAGTTTTCAACCTTCACAATAACACTGGGAGAAAAATCAATACATAAAAAATGTGACCACAAAGAAGTTAAGTGATTGGCAGAGATAACAGAACTAGTAATTGAGCCTCAAAATTAAAACAGAGTAATCTGACTCTCAATTATTGTTCTATATTTTGAAATAAGTAGCTGATATTTCATTCCACATTTTTTTTTCATATGGAAAGCTTCCTCTTTTATATTTCAAAATCAGTAATAAGAAATTAAGCCAATTGACTCACTTTATCTAAAAATGGGTAAGTAGTGGCCTGGTTTATTTTACTAATCTGCTTTTAAAAGGAAAAAAAAAAACCAAATAGGTATTGTATACTGTAAATCCAGATTAAATTCTCTAGCAGATACATTATATTATTTTCAGCCTTTAAGAATTACCTTGTAATATACAAGAAGATAATTATATATAAAAATAAAGAAATTATGGAATGAAATATTCATGAAAAAATGTCTACTTTTGAGTTTTTTCAACAGTTTTTCAATTTTATTCAACTGATTTAGTTTGATTCCCAGGTCAATAAGGATCCCTGAAAGTTTGTTTGTATATGTCTTTGTTAACAAGCCATTTAGTTCTTCTTTTTAAAAAAATTATTTATTTTTATTTTTAGAGAGAGGGGAAGGGAGGGAGAAGGGGAGGGAGAAGAGGAAGAAAGAAACATCGATGTGCAGTTGCCTCTCGCACGCCCCCAACTGGGGACCTGGCCTGAAACCCAGGCATGTTCCCTGACTGGGAATCGAACTGGTGACCCTTTGGTTCACAGGCCAACATTCAATCCACTGAGCCACACCAGCCAGGCCACCATTTACTTCCTTTGATAAATGCCTTGAAAATATCTTGCCGAACCAGCGTTTTGCTCATTGTTTTTGCATTATCAATGGCAAGCTGTGAAATATTAATATGATAACATCACTGTAATTATCTCAATTTCTATGAAAATTGTTCTTTCTCAAAAAAAGAAAATAGACAACTTAATAATGAAGAAATACTGAAATTAATTTGCTAGTAGCATGAGATTATAATATGTATCAGAGAAAATTCATAGGGAAAAGAGAGAGAATGATCAAAATCAAATGTTAAACTATAATTTAAATTGAGTATCAGATTGATAAGTGAAAATTTATTTGGTGGTACAGCAAATCAATTCTTGCTTCATGTTTTGTAGTGAATACTTAGTTATATGCGCTACCTTTGTTGGCAATGCCATAACTACACCATGACAACTTATTATTAGTCTTAAATTTAGGAAAATAATTGAGCAAAAAGACTGAGAGAAGGTCCAATGATGTAGCACTCCTGGATGAATATGTTTGATTTGTATATTTCCACTTCTAGGATAGAGTCAGTAAATACACAATGCATATTACTTCCTATTTTGTATCAATAACAGACATTACGAATCAGTTATGATCCTTTTCTCACTGAAATAAAAAGTAATTTGTTTTTTATGTTTATGAGGTGACATTGGTTAATAAAATTATATAGGTTATATACACTTGAAACCTATATACTCCTATGACACACGATATGTATATTGCATCGAGTGCCCACCACCCAAAGTCAAACCACTGTCAGTCACTATGTATTTGACCCCTTTGCCCTTTACCACCACCACCTCTCCTCCCTCTGGTAACCACCGTACTGTCGTCTGTGTCTAGAAGTTTTTGTTTGTTTTTCTTTTTTTTATTCATTTATTGCATTCAATTATATAACCCATATATGAGTGAATAATATTTTCTTGATGATGAATCATGTTCTTGAAATTATATAAAATGTCCAGTCTTTAATATTCAGGTATTAATGTGGAAAATATTGTCAATGTTTCCTCTTGCGAATATAAATAAAATTATATTTTCCTTATGAAAAATACTCAAGTCATACCTATTCATTTTGGTTGTTTCCATGTCTTGGCCACCATAAATGCTGCTACATTGAGCATAGGGGTGCATATGTCTTTATAAATTTTTTCAGGTATATACCCAGAAGAGGGATTGCTGGGTCATATGGTAATTCTATTCTTTTTTAAAAAATTTTTAATTGATTTGAGAAAGAGAGAGAAATGATTTGTTGTTTCACTTATTGATGCATTCATTGGTTGATTCTTGTATGTGCCCTGACCAGAAATGGAACCTGTAGCCTTGGCGTATTGGGATGACACTCTAACCAGCTAGCTGAGCTACCTGGCCAGGTCCCTTTTCTTTTTTTAAATCCTCACATGAAGACTTTTTTTTTTTTTCATTGGTTTTAGAGAAAGGAAATGGGGGAGAGGGGAGGAGAGAGGAGAAAGAGAGAGAGAGAGACAGAGAGAGAGACATTGATGTGAGAGGACACACTGATTGGTTGTCTTCTCATATGCACCCTGACTAGAATTGACCCTGCAACCTGGCTATGTGCCCTGACCAGGAACTCTTTGTTATAGCAGCTGTTTACATTTCCACCAGCAGTAAGTGAGAGTTTGTACCTTTTTCTCTACAACAGGGGTGTGAAACCCATTTTCACTGGGGTCCACATCAGCCTCACACTTACCTTCAAAGGGTAGAATGTACATTTAGGACTGCATAAATGTAATTACTCTTCAATTAGGGGCAAGTTGCTCAGGCTGCCACCAGGTAGAAACAAGGTGCCAGGTCAGATAAAACAAAATAGAGGGCTGGATTCTGCCCAAGGGGCTTGTGTTTGCCACCTGTGCTCTACAACTTCTTAAATACTTGTTATCACTTGTTGAGAATAGCCATTCTAACAGGTGTGAGGTGTTATCCCAAAAGTGATGCCTTAATGCTTCCAATAAAGACCTCTAGGCAGCCACTACCAGTAGCTTGGTGCTTATATGTAGGCCAAACAAATATTTGCCATCCTTGTATCTGTGGTTTTATTTTAGTTTAGTTTTGTTCAGCTTATTAAATAATTTGACTAGATTGAGTGTGTGCAAAGAAAATATTTGGAGTAACAGATGTGTTTGCTAAATAAAATTCTGTAATTCCTGAAAATACAAATAAAAAGAAAAATTTAAGTTGGCTATTCTGCCTTCTTCATAAGGTTGTTTTGATTCTCTATGAACGCTAACATGATAATCAGGAACCTAGATGCTAGCAAATACAGAAAATTAAGATCCCTATTTTTATATTTTTCTGCATCTACATATCTTTTACTCTCATCATAATCCTATCCATTCTGTTGATGAATTTTTGCCATTTAAAATATTTGTGAATAAGCTGAGCTTCAGATTCTGATGGTTAATGCAATACTTGAAGATAGTAAAAAGTTTTTACGCAATTCTGGAGGAGGAAAGTATGATCCCTAGATGATATATTAGTTATCAATCTAGATATTACTTATGTAGAAAAGCAGTAGACAGGTGTTTTTAAATTAAAGACACGAATAACCCCAAAAAGAGACATTTTTCAAAAATAAAAACATCATGAAATCCAGCCAACCAATACATATTTTTTTAAAATCTGAAATATACAAGCTGTGGTAGAAGGATTATGAGCAATATTTATTCATCCCTTCATTCATCCCCTCATGCATCCATTAAGTTATCCATGGATGAGCAACAAGCAGTCATACAGACAGAGGAGCAAATGGGTACTCATTGGTATTAGGGCTTTTCTTAGAAGATAAAAAGTGGTTAAGTGGAAGGAAATTAGAAAAACATATTTTCTATATTCCATAATTTTCCTATTATTGAAAAAATATTATCTAATGTAGAACACATAGTTTTAAATCATAGTAACTCTAGCATTTTTATTTTATTAAATATGTTTTTAAGAATGAATATACCTAGTTTTGATAAAATATTTATCCAATTCATCCAATTCCCACCATTTACTGATGTTTACTTATTTAAAACAAATTAAATTCAAGAATTTTTTACTAAAATTAAACTTATAATAGTTTTTAAAATATACTTTGCATCTTTTTTCCTTTGTTCTCTTATTTTTTCATTTGAAAATTTTGTCTGTATATTTGCATAAGTTAATGATGCTTATATGTTAATAAAAGTGATATCTTAATAGTGAGCTCTGTTGTAATAAGTACACAGAAAATGCTATAAGCAATTCAATAATGACAAATTGGTATTTGGGATTATTTGGAGCAACAAGTATAAATTTAAATAAAAATTGACATGGAAAATGTTATGGTATAAGAAGGTCTTATGGTTTATTTGAACTTTCAGTTTTCATCATACAGGTTAGATTACATTTCCACACATAAAAAAATATGGGAAGGGCATTCTAAAAAGACAAATAAAACAAGAAGAATAATTACTTAAAGAAGAATGAATGACTGGTACATAAGTATACAATGAAAAGAGTAGGCATAGGCTGGTTGTCAAGTTGCAAGTCAAAAAAAAACGAAGATAATTTTTATGTATTCATCCATTCATTCATTCTAGAGCTATGTATTTAACCTCTATTGTAATCCAGGCTTTATTCTAATACTTTGATATTAATTAGTGAACAAATAGGCAAAAATCCATACTGCCATGGATCATTGCATTCTGGGAGTGTCAAATTCTGGGAATGTTGGTTATGAGATGCTGAGTAGGTCTCAACTATGCTAGTGACATTAGCAATAAAGAAAAATGAAAATATCGAAAAGACCAAGCAGATACACAAGCAGCACTGCATATCTACCGGTTGGATGTTTAGGAAAATTGTTATTCTTAATAAGGGTGTATGATAGACTCACATTTTTGTTTGTATACGGAGTCCCCCAGAATGTAAAAAATGCCTCATTTATGATCTTGTATCTATTTATTTACTACAGCAAGGCCGAGAAGGATTTAAAACATCTTACAGAAATGTATATAGTAAAACAGGGCAAATCACCACACTCTTTGTTTCCAAGCTCTCTGGAGATTGAGTTTTTCTGACAAAAAATAATCTGCTTATCAAGATCACATACTATTCATAAAACAGGGCTCTAGAAATTCTCTGTCTTGGATCACTTAATAATTACTTGGAGGATTATGTGCTTCTATAATTCTTAGTTCATTGGAATTTAAGGGTTGATGAGCTCAAAATCTGTAAGGATTTAGGAGCTGTTCAAGGAAATGATCTACATAAATACAGGGTTTTACATTACAATACTCTTTTTTACTGCCATGTCAAGCTGGGGCTTGCTCAGAGAGCAGCTTACGCAGCATTTGCTCCATAATCTGCTGATTACGTTCTTTAATGTCTAGGAGGCTCAGCTTCTCACAGATGGTTCCTGCTGTAGTCACAACTTCCTGGCATGATATGTCAGTCATCACATGCTCTCTACATGGCCACAATTCTTTGTAGGTTTTTGGTTGACATGTGAAGTACTTCAGAATTGACAGCTGTCACACTTACTTGATATACGGCATTAATGACAAAGTTTTTGTAATTTTTGTTTCACTAACACCTTTCATAAGTTAAAGAAGAGTGAATTTGTGTTCACACAAAAAATAAATTTGCAAATGAATTAGCAAATTACAATAATTTTCTAATTAACTAGAAGAAAATTAAAAGCAAAAATTACCCTCAATTACCAGCAAATTTCAGTAAAAAAAATCTGTGAATTGCTTGATTTACTTGACTATTTTAATGACTTTCACATTTTCTCTTGTTCTTTTTCCTTATGACTTTGAGTAACCTATATATTTTTAAAAGTTTATTAGTTGTACTATTCTATTTTCCCCATAATGCTTTTGCCTGAAATTACTTCAGTCTGTGTCAGTGTTCGATAACATTAATAAAGACACTACACCCTGGCAGTTGTGGCCCAGTGGGTTGAGCACAGGCCTGCAAACCAAAGGGTAACTGGTCCCAGTCAGAGCACAGGCCTGGGTTGCAGGCCAGGTCCCCAGTAGGTGGCACACAAGAGACAACTACACATCGATGTCCCTCTTTCTTTCTCCTTTCCTATTTGTCTAAAAATAAATGAATAAAATCTTTTTAAAAATAAAAAAAACACATTACTATTGAGGTACAGCTGGGCACTAATATGTTTTTTTAGAAATATACTTTCATGCTATACGCTATATTTCTATTTTGACATTTAGAGAATAAACTCCTAAGTATGGTGAAGAATCTAAAGATGAAATCAAGTGTGCTGAAATTATGGCAGGGTAGGAAGGAGAAAGAATATGTGAAGCTAAATTAGCAAAAAATAAATTAAAAGTTATTCATGCAGTTACAAAGTAGTTACGGAAATGTAAAGTACAGCATAGGGAATATAGTTAATAATATTGTAATGACTATGTATGATGTCAGGTGGCTACTAGACCTATTGAAGAGATCACTTTGTAAGTTGTATAAGTGTCTATCCACCAAGCTGTATACCTGAAATTAATATAATATAGAATGTCAACTTCAATGGAAAGTAATACATTTTGAAAAACTCAGTATTTATTACTTGATGGAGAGTAGTTGAAAAGAAATAAATCATAGTATATCTACCTTGTAAGCACCACGAGGAGAAAGAGTTTTGTGTGTTTTGGTCCCCACTATATTCCTAGCACCTAAAACAGTACACACTATATTGTAGCTTCTCAATAAATATTTATTAAATAAAGAAAATGTATTTTGAGGGGAAGTTTTGCAATTTGCTCTGTCATACTCAATTTGGTTTAGGCTTTTCAGAGCATTATCTTGTGTTATGGCTAGGCCCGTTATCTCTGTTCAGGTAGTAATTCTATCTTTTGGCATATGTATAGTGGGGATCCTTTATAAATTCGATGTGAACTCTGAGCCAGGAATCACGAGATCATTACCTTATGCTAGTTTATCTCTCGCAAGCTAGTGACTAAGAAGGTCTTAACTTACCCTTAGCTTGACTAACCTTTTGACAGGTTTCTTCCTGACTATAAGCCTTTGATTTTCCCTTTGTTAGAGATTTGATTTAGAAAGTATTTTTTATTTATTTATCTAGTTATCATCTAGTTATTTATTTATCTATCTATAATTTTCTTAAAGAATTTCATTTATTTATTTACTTAGAAGGGAAGGTAAGGAGAAATTGAGAGAAAAAACATGTGAGAGAGAAACATAGATCTTTATTCCTTTGAGATTTAAGTCTTCTCCCAGCCTCTTGCCAGTTTTACAGTCCAGGAAAGTCTTTCTCAAGAATGTGGGGGCTATCCACTTGAAACACAATCTTCAAAGAAAATAGAGTCCCCATCTTCAGTTTCATTGGAATTGCAGGAAGCTCTGTTCAGCAAACACAGATGGCCTCATCATTGACTAATCCCCCTTCTAAATAGCCTTCAGTACTTTTTTGCTAGCTCACTGGTCTTGTTGCAGGAAGGCACAGGTAACCAGGTTCTTGGTGATCCCAGACAAAGAATTGAACCAAACAGACAGTTTATAGCAGAAACAGAGAGCAGATTTATAAAGTGACAGAACACTCCACAGAACATGGGAGCAGGCCAACTCCAAGCAGAGATTGGCCCTCAGTGGCTAGAGGGATTCTGTTCTTATAGGGCAGGTATTTCCTGGCTAGTTTTGCCAGGCTTTTATTGTGCATGCATGAGTACTTACATTACTTTTATGGTACTGTGCATGTGGTCTCCCATGATTCTCCCTGACTGGCCACCAGAGCAGGGGGTCCCACAATGTTAATTTATTATAATGTTGTTATAATGAAGCATAGTCACGCAGCATCTTCTGTGCAGGTGCAGTCATGATTCACCATGATTCACCACTTTTCCAGGAAGCAGAGTGAAGGGCAGGCAACCAGTCTTAGAACAGGGTCTCTGACCTATATTGATGTCCTTTATCTTTGCCCTGGGCACCTCTGGAGTTTCCTCCTTCCTGAACAACTGGTCTTAAAACATGGGTTTTGTTCTGAGTCAGTGTCTTTTGTCTTCTTCCTGGGTGCCTCTGGAGTTTCCTCCCTCCTTACTATCTCCTGTCTCAACCCCTTAAACTTTCTAATGCCTTTTTACTTTCCGGGAGTTGATCAATATTTCTGCCCTACTGCAATAATCTTGGTCCCTATTGTAACAGTATTGAAAAAAGTCTTCATTGTTGGTGCAATTTTTCCTTGACACCAATTTTGAGAGAAATTACGTGACTCCTGATGTATCTAAATCTCTGTGATTATGATCTGTATTTCTAATGAGTTCAAATGTGTTAGAGAGTTACTAATATGGTGAATTGGCTTTAAAAATGAAATAATAATAATCACATGAAGAAATAATTAAGAATGTTCAACTCCTCTAATCAGCAGACATTTTCATGAGAAGCTTGAGTCTCCTTATTTCTATAACAGAAGAAGGGTATTGAGGTTACAGATGTTTGACCCATGATTTATGTAGATAGAAGTTTCTACCTTTTTGCTATATCTAGTTCACTGTTGGGTCATTGCACTTGGCATAGACCTGACTAGAGAGATCTTTAGAAAAAGATGTACATCAAAGGAAATGGGATAATGAGTGAGGGTTGTCATTCTGATATCCAGAGTTCACCTCTTGTATTGTATTAGAACTCAAGCCTGCTCTTGATCTCATTTTGGTAGTCAGAAACTTGATTTTTTTTTTATTTTGACTATTACCTTTTTTTCTTTAACTTTGTTCTAAAACCTTGAAGGAATTTTTGTAAGCTTCTTTACAAATTTAAATGAAGAAAATGCATAGTCCATAATAATGTTTTATAGTAGTTTAATTGAATGAAATATTCTTAAAAATACTCAAATTCTATTCATTTCCTTTATAATGTAGATTTTTAAAAATATGTGTGTACATATATATTTCTTAAAGTTTGCATAGACGTTTGTGAAATTAATATTTATCTATAACACTAACATTCATAAATTTATGTTATATTTAGAGCTAGATTCTCTAAGTATTTTGCCTCTGGTGTATGAACTCTTCCTCAGTAAAGAGGATATAGTGAAGACACTAAAAATCATATATCTTTATATATATATGTATTTGTGTATACATATACATATCCAACCACATATGTTTAAATGCATTATAAGTAAATATACATGTATGTTTACCAAAGTTTGTAAAATGAACATATTTTGCCTACTGCACTATATCATATTGACTTGAAAAAGTATTAGAATGCAGATTGTAAGTTAATAAATATAATTTATGCATTTATTTTAAAGTATTTTAAATATAAAGTTTTAAATTTGGAGGTTTTTACCTCTACTTGCATTTTGGTCAACATCTCTGATAGGATCAAAATATTGTACTGAGTCCTCCAATGGGATTTAAACTCTAAGGCCCTTCTAGAGTCAACAGAAATACACTAACAATTTTCTGTATTTGACCCCAGTTTGTCTTTGATTTTTCAGGATGTCAGTTTGGGGGTAATCTAAAGAAAGGTTATAGAACTGCTTAGTCAATATGCCATCGTTCTTCATGAATTCAGTTGATTAGCTACTTAGTTTATTGGATATTGGGTAACAAATTGTTCAACAGTACAATCCTGACCGGTAACATTTGGTCAAAAATCAGAAATCTGGCTAACCTTGACTGTGAGCAAACATTAAATTTACAAGTGACCTTCTTCTACATGATTCAACTTCTCTAATGGATTCTAGTGCTGTAATGTAGGCTAATTAACATAAAAATACTTGGCCTTAGAAAAACTTTGCCTTCCTCCTTCAGTAAATGTGATGTATCTTTGAAACATCAACTGAAATGACAATTCAATTTAATGAGGATTAAATATACTCTGACTATGTAATGAAAGGTAAGTAAAGTTACATCTTACTACTACAGAAATATTTAGCTTTAAATTAAATAAAAGTATAGTAGTTTGAGAGTCAATGCCTGAGGTAATAAAGGGCACCTCAAAACAAGAACAGTTTTGGGAATTGTTTTGTAGAATAGAGTATTAGCCCACATTTTTGTGCGCAGGTATAAGAATTTGATTGCAACAACTGACTGCATTCACCCAGTTAAAATATTTTATCTCAATTTCACCTGATAGAGTTATATTAACTCAAAAACTTATAAGATAAGAAATATAAATAGTTGCAGATATCTGAACTGACACCATGGGAAGAATTATAATTGTACATTGATACACAGCTAGTTTCTATTCAGCAACCAGAACTAATATTCAAAGATTAATTGCATTAGTACTATATTAATGTATTACTATAAGAAGGAACAGAAGCTTAGAATGGTAAATATCTTGACAAAGTTTATAGAGCAAATACAGAGCTGAAAAAAAAAAAAACGCTGACCCTATGGGCTACTTTTTTTTATCATTGTGCTGTATACTTGTGGTAGACCCTTCTGCATGGCATGGGCCCAGCTCCCACTCAGAGATGCACAGGACCCATGCCCACAGATAGGTTCTCTTGTGGGTAATCAGATTTGCAATATACCTAGGCCGTTTTGAAGCTTGCTCTTTGCTGAAACCCCCTCACCCTGCAAGTACCTTGAAGAGATCAGTGTAACCAGCTGCCTATTCATTTGCTAAATCCTTCTTCTGTGATATGATGAGGGGCATTGGCTCCTTTATTGTAACCTGGGGATAGTGAAGGAGAACCATCGTGGAATGTGAGGATAGATTTAGAATAAAGGCCTGTCATGGCGGAGGCCATCGCTTTGCTCCCCTTGAGAGAAAAGCCATGCTGATGCCCTTGTTCCTCCACCAGACTCGGTAGTCTGTGTGTATGTTTTAATTCATTCATAATGATGCAGACACTGGGGAATTGTTTTGTACAATAGAGTATTAGCCTATGTTTTTGTGCGCAGGTATAAGAATTTGATTGCAACAACTGACTGCATTCACCCAGTTAAAATATTTTATCTCAATTTCACCTGATAGAGTTATATTAACTCAAAACCTTTAAGATAACAAATATAAATAGTTGCAGATATCTGAACTGACACCATGGGAAGAATTATAATTGTACATTGATACACAGCTAGTTTCTATTCAGCAACCAGAACTAATATTCAAAGATTAATTGCATTAGTACTATATTAATGTATTACTATAAGAAGGAACAGAAGCCTAGAATGGTAAATATCTTGACAAAGTTTATAGAGCAAATTCAGAGCTAAAAAAAGATAAACACT
This sequence comes from Anoura caudifer, assembly GCA_004027475.1. NCBI lineage: Eukaryota > Metazoa > Chordata > Mammalia > Chiroptera > Phyllostomidae > Anoura > Anoura caudifer. The sequence goes on from PVKU01006504.1 coordinate 29,784, forward strand.
GACCCTATGGGCTACTTTTTCTTTTCATTGTGCTATATACTTAATATAATTTTAGACAAAGTTTTCAGAGAATTGTTTCTACATTGATTTTGGTCAGGATTTGCTCTCATGAAGGTTGCTTTCTTGTCCCTATGATAATCCAAGACAGGCAGGGCATTTCCTTTCACCACACATATTACGACCCTATAAAGTTCTTAGTTCCTACAAATGGATCTGCCAATCATTGCAAAATCCCAGCAGAGAGTAATGACCTACTCTCTACTTTGTTCATCCAGAATGACTCCTATTGTGTGACCTACCAACTACTCTTTATTCTAATTATCTCTGGTTCTCAAACCATCCCCTGGCTTTGCATGTTAGCCCTCAGAATTTACTGCGGGTTTGTTGTCATTGGGATCCCTTTGGCATGCCCCTCCACATGACTCTTCAGCTGTTGCCAAGATAGTCTTCAGTAATCTGTCTTGTTCGACTTACGAAACTGCACTAAAATGAAGAAACCCACCTACCCTTCCTCCTGACACCATAAAGAAAAACAAAATGACTTATTGGTCAGCCCCACTCAATAGATCCTAACAAATAAATCCAATACTATCTGTATGTATGCAGCTAGCCATTAGGGTCTCTGAGACATAGAATCTCCACTATATGTAAGAAAACGGTTGTTTTTAGTTAGTCCCTTCACAGTGCTGCTTTCACACGCCTGTGAGCGTGGTGGAACTGTGGCCATTGCCCAGTGTTTGAACTATGCCTGTCGTCATCCCTGCGTTCCTCATAAACATCGTCTATGGCTTCAGGGACTTAAAAACCCACTGACTTGGGGCAGAAGATAACCAATTTTCAGATGAACGACTCCCTTTTAATTATGAGGTAAAAGCCTAACACACTCTGGCTACTTTCTATTTTCAAAACAACTGTCCATCCTACCCCTTCACACTTACAGCACCCCAGACATCTGAACTAACAGGAATTCAAAATTGATTCTGATGTGGAGCATTGTTTTCCAATAATTTACTCATTATTCTAGGTAACATATTACACTACCTATGTAAGGTAGAATTAATAACAATAAGCAAATAGTAAAGAAATAAAAACCAGTGAAAATTTTTTAAAATAAGATAAATAATGCAGTACATTTTTAAATAGTTAATATAATCATGTAAATATTATTGGAAATATCAATAAAGCTAGATAATGTAACCTTTTGGTTACTCATAGAAAGAAAATGCTAAATGTAGAGTAATTACTATGGGCCAGGCAGGAGTTATGCTAGATATTCAGGATAACAAAGACAATAAAGTACATGGTTTTTTTTTTTCTACAAAAACTTGAAATTTAATATAGAGAAAATGTTTAAACAAATAATGACAGTACTAGATAGGCAAGTGCTATGGATGTGTAAAAAAAAAAACTATGAAAACCTCGATGAGCAAATGTCATTCTGCAGGAAAGTGTTTACAAAAGAAAAGAAATTATTTGCTTTAACAGTAAGAACATAGTTACATATGTTAAAAAGGGGAAACTGAGGCAGTTAAAATATATGCTAAAACTTGAGCCATAAAAGGATATTGTATGTTTGGAAAAGTCCAGTACTTGAACCATAGGATGTAGGTGAAGGCAGAATTGAATTTAGAGATGAAGAGATGGGAAATACTACCACTCTAGGAATTTAAGGAGAAAAAATCTAATACAGGAAATTAGAAGTTTACAAATTTATTGAGATGGCTGGAGGGGTAAATGTCTTGGATCTGCTGCCCCGGGAGGCACTGGTGTCAATTACAAACTATGTTACTGAGGCTGTTTCGGGAGTAAAGGAGTTACTCTCTGGCTGTGGCCCTTTAATACCCATAAAGCGGTTACTGGACACTGGAATGACGAATCTAATCGCTGATGCTTCCTCTTAACAGGAGTCCTGCTGTGACTTCTATTACCGGGTGAAAGAGCAGCAAGGAGATGTATTTTACCTTGTCTACAAAGTATCACCAGAATTCATTTACTCTGTGATTCTGATTTACAATGTTTTTCAGTATGGAAAGGCACTCTGGAGAAAGAATTGGACAAAAGGACAATACTCTCCACCGACCATCTCTTTGAATACTCGGTACCCACATACACACTTCCACATATCCAAATAGAGCAGTAGTAACAACACATCTGCAGCATTATAAAACCATGATTTCATCAAAAAAGATTCACTTATAATGAAAAAAGACTTAAAGTCTTCTCAACCATCACGTAATCTCTAGATGGTATTCATTCTTTCTCTAGTTTGGTCAAAATACTGTTCGGTATCCTAAAAATACAACAAAATTATGAATGAAGCAAATCAATCCTCAAAGTACATTTTATATTAAATAAAAATGGTAAATATATTTATGATAAACTATGTACTTCAAAATAATACATAAATGTATATACATACACTGTATTTGTTACTTCTACATATTCTTACTAGTGTTGATAAGTTTCAGGGTTTTTTTTTTAATAGAAGACATATCAAACACTATCTTTCTATAGCCTAGATGAATGGGGATTTCCTTACTTTGGGTTTATAAGTCACTCTGTGAATTACTCAGAGCAGCACACCAAAATGTGATGTATTTGTCTCCAATATCCAGAATTTAGAAACCATTTATCTCTAAGTGGTAGGAAATCAAGGGGCTTAAATTTTTATTTCTCTTTGGAGGGGTTATTTCAATTAGTATCAGGCTACAATATACCTAGAAAATGACTAATGTGCGAGGTCCCTAAATATTTATTTATATTTATAATTTTTACTTCCTAATATGCCTGTACCTTGACAAGATATTGAGGGTACACTATCATTTTTTTTCCTCAAAAAAGTAAATGGGCATAAGATGAATTAGATGATATAACCCTGCAGTAACATGGTGAAAGCTACTTCATTTGCTAATTTTTGGAAATAAACCCTTTCTGGGTTTTGCTTTATTGGTGTAGGGAAATAGTGACCAACTGTCAGGTAGATAACCATACTTTGGGGACCAGTGGCAATGACAGATCTCCCCAGGTTAAAACCTACATGTGTAACATCATCTGTAAAAAAAGTCATCATTTGACTAAGTTTAACATATTTCATTGTGATTTCCCAAGTAGTATCTGTCTTTGACACAGACTAAATAAGTGAGTTATTTGATCTACTAGACATTTCAGTATAAATCTTTCAATTTTTGACACTCATCTTTGTGATTTCCTATTTTGTGCAACAATTTTGGCAGGGAGGTGCAGCCCCAGGAGATCCCACATCACCCACACCCCATCCCGCCATCATGATAGCCTCACTGCACAGGTCCAGGATTCGTGTGTGAATGATCTAATGCTTTACTCAGAACCTGGGACATATCTACTGGATGAGCTCTTGACCTACAGAAAGACAATGTCAGACTCAAACTATATTTTCACTGGATTCCCAGTAGTGGACACCAGTGGTTTTTCATTCCCCACAGATTGGTGTTTTCTCAGAGAATGTGTCTATTTTAGCTGCATTAGGTGTAGGCCAAAACTGAATGCAGTTTTACTCAATTTATTGAGTAAAAATTAGAGTGTATTTTCTCTTCCAGCTACTTATCCTCAGATATTAAGTCCAGAATTTTGGGTGAGTATGTGTATGTCATTTTGGAGTTGTGCTTCTTCCTCTTCTAGAATCCTGAGAATCTATTGCCAGGTTTATGTTAATATGAATTGAAAAAAAATCCTTCAACACTTTTGATTTATAAGTTTCATCTTCTAGCACATATCAGACTTCTCTCCCTGGGTCATGACTTTGAACTCTAGCTACATTTGGGGTTTGGGGAGAAGTGTGAGAAGAAGGTGTAGGCTTTTTTAAAGGAAACTATCTCAAGTAAGCCAATGCAGGATTTCTAAGCAAAGCAGATGTAGTTATATCGGAAAGCAGGCTGTGGGATTGTCTCTCCTGGCAACGAAAGCTCAGTGGGATTGGGGTTTCAGAGTCCTAACTTCAAACAAAATTTTTAGAGATTGTTTCTTTTCAACTAATGAACAAATTTCACTAAAGATGAAAAAACCTGGCAAGACTCCCACTCACATGGGAATCAGCAATTTTTAAAATCATATTTCACTCCTTATTTTTAGACCCATAAGGTGATGCTGAAGTGAGAATTTGATCTGGGGAAGTCACCCCCACCCCCAGAAAGTACTTTGATAGTGTATCTTGAGTCAAAGTGTAAAATTCTGAGCTTGCCATGTTTTTTTTTTTTTTGTTTGTTTGTTTGATTTTTAATCTCATGGGCAGTTGGAGCACCAGACTAAGCCACAGTATTTGCATTTCTTATTTCCCCATAATGATCTGTTGAAGCAGTTACTGGTACACCAAACTTGGCCTTTTATAAATGTGTTATTGCACGTCACCACAGTTGATTAATGCGTTAGCCATTTCACTCCTGTGTGCCCCAGACTACCAGTAACTCACGTTCCAGTGGTATCAGGATTGTTCTCCACTGTATATCAGTGTGTACCCCTACTTCTGGTACAAAAATGCAGTAGTAAATGAAGGTTTTCTAAGGTGTTTTAAAGAAAAATAAATTTATTACATACAATTAGGTGCAAGCAAAAATGGAAAGCTGAGGAAAATGAGTTGAGTCTATATTCAAAGGGTTTGAGCATAAAAACAACCGTTGTAATAATGTTGCAATGCAGAGATTGAGAACTCACTGTCCTCACTCACTGTCACCCAAACAGTGCTAGATAGTCCACATGAAAACAGTCTCTAGCTGAAAGAATGGCTGCCCCTGCCACAGTCCTAAAGCCCGTGGGGAGATCCTGACAGGTCAGTCCCAGGCACCATGATTGCCTTTTGGCCATCACTTCTCTAAGACCTCGGATGCCAGCAGAAGCACCAGCAAAGGAGTGGTATTCACCTCACATCTACCTTCTAAGTATCAAATAGATGCATGTAAATGGAAAAACTGAGATGAATTCTGGGGTCCAGATTCTCAGGAGTTTTCTTTCTAACAGTTCAGACTATTTAATGAAGAAAAGTATCCTACAATTGCAGTAGGTGCAAAGATATTTTTGTTGTTGTTACTCAAAATATTACATTATTACACAAATGTATTATTATGTAAAACTTTTTAAGATAGTTTTTCTTGTTCCCTTTCTACAGTTAGAGGAGATGAGATACATAAACAAAAAGTAAAAGTAGAAAAAGATAGAACTGAACTATGGAATAAAGGTATATAAGCAAATATAAAATGCAGGACCAACTAGGAAAAGTAAAGCAAGTTATTATTTTTGGCAACTAAGGTTTTTCATGTAAGCTATCTAAAGGAACCAGAGATCTATCTTGTTTTATTGCTAATTCAGAAAGTGTTATGTATAGACATTTCATATATCACAAAAAGATTTGTAAGATGAAAGTAACTTATTGTAATGTAGGTAGGTCTTTCAATCTATGCTGTTATGATGAGTTAAAACCTACTTGATATATAAAAGTCGATGACTACAATAACAAACACTTCATAAAATTATAGTGAGTTATTCTTTTATTTGGATGCTGGCTGATTTTCAAAAATGCATGTATCTATAAAATATACTTGTGATCATCAAAGTAAGAGACTGTCTCCCACAATTGAATCTTGAAAGTATTTGACAAATATGATAGGTGGTTAGAAGTATAAATGACAAGCAAGAAGCAAGAGTATAGGCATGGATGATCTATTTAATCATGCAAGCATGTTTCAACACAATAAATAAACTTATACCTCAAACTAAGGCAGACACTTTCGGATTGCAAATGTATTTAAAGAATCTTTCACTTTTTCATTATTTACTTGCCTTTATTGTTAAATCAAAAGCACTACAGTTGAATTTTGAAATCAAATGAAGTGAATTTGAAAGGACAAAAGAAATTAAATGATCAAAAACAAAAATTATGACACTAGTGTTTGCTGTAACCACTTATAGAGAAAAAAATCTTTAAAAATATTTGATATGGAGCAAAAAAACACTTAAATGAGTTGTATTATGTTTCCCACTTATTTCAAAGATAACATAGATTTCCAGAGTTTTGCATTGCTAATATATGTCAGGAGTGTATTAAGTATTGCACATATATTATTTCTTTGAATTTTTACAAATGTTCCTTCTATTTGTCAATTGATCATTTTTCTCTCTCTTTTTTTAAATTTTGGTCTCTCTGAGATCAAGATTCATGCTTCAACTGATTTAATGCCATAGTGTAATTATTGAGGTTTTTTTTTTTTGTTTGTTTGTTAATGATACATCAAATAATGATTCAGCTTATACTATATGGAATTGTATAGTACTTGAAGCATGGCAATATAAATTTTTTATACGAAAAATAATCATCAGAGAGGCTAATGAGCCTGATTACACTGAAATAACTAACAAGATTTTGAATGAGGATTCCAACTCAAGACTCTGTTATCTGTACATATATGCTTCACAAATACTATATATTTTTGTCCCTCATTATTTGCCCATAATATCTTCAAATTAAAATTTATACAATGATTACAAGGGCAATTTTACCATCATTTCAGCTATAGTTAGGTAATTAATTCCAATAATAGTTAATATTAAAATGAAAATAAATTAACATTTTGTTATCTTATATGAATTAATGTGTATTATGTTAGTTCCAATTTCTGAACTTGAAAGACTGCCAGCAATGACCTTTGAAAAAGTTTACAAATCAAAATTCTTGTTGCCACCATAATGTCCACTAACATTATAATAGCCTTTAAATGCTTGTGTGAGAAAAATTTTTTCATAAGATAAAAAAATGCCATGCAATTGAGAATTTATCCTTAAACAATACATTTGTTCAGTCTTGTTTAACTTTATAGTAGATTGTCCTGAAAATGTGGATCAAATAAAGATACTCAATTTATCTTATATAAATATGCTTCCACCCATCTTTCCTCCTCTTTATGGAGATTGATGTAAAGATTAAGTTACTATAAAATAATCCCTTAAATAATTTAACAAATATTCACTAAATGTGCCTATTAAATTCTAGACATGGTTATTGGTGTGAAGGACATATTATTAAATAAAAATAATCTTTTTCCTCAATGATAATGAAACTAAAAAGGAGGTTTATATTATTTTTTTTGAAAATGTACAAATGAACACAAATTTTGATACATGCGCAACTGGGGAAGAGGACAAAATGGCCTATTATAGCAGTCCCAGCCCCCTACCGGAAGGGGGAAAGGTCATGGAGGCTTCTGTAAGAAAGTAGCATTTAAGCTAAATTCAAAGCATGAGTAGAAATTGGTAAGAGTAATTACACCAAATGAACCACTATGTGAAGTCACCCTCTCTTTGCCTCACTAGATTCTTGCTCCACCTGCTGCTGCAGGGATCAGGACCGCACGGGTTTTCACTGCCTTAGTGTTAGCAATTGTGCCTCAGCTCCTATTCCTGCCACGTATTTTGCTTCCAATCTATGGCTTCTCTTTTGATGCCACTGGACCCTTCTCAAGGCTCACACATGAACAACTTGTAAGTGCAAGGACTTTAGCAATTTCTGGGCCAAAGCTTTTACCTTTGGGAATAAAAAGTTCATGATTAAATTTTTCCTCACTTTTCTCCCCCCATGATGGTTGTCCTAAAACACAGTTTAAACTGCTTCTTGGAGACTGTCCTTTGAACAGTCGCATTTAACGCAGACTAGTTTAACAACAACTTGTCATAATCTCTCCCTCCTGTCCTTCTTCACTATCTTTGTTATGCTCTAGATGCCTGTACTACCTAATAAATAATACTGCAAATGACCTCTGACTTAGTTTCTGGAGAATACAGGGGAAGACAGGGTAGTTTCACTAACAGGTGCTATTTTAATCACTGGTCAGTTAAAAAAAAAGAGGAAAAAAGAAAAACAAAAAAAAAATACTCTATTTTGTTTTAGCAGAAAGGGATTTGTCACAATTAATTAAATGGCATACACAAAGGTTTACAATTTTGTATCACGTGGAATATTCAACTTTTCATGCCCGAGAAGGGCTGCCTCAGAGGTGTCGACCTGTTCTCCCCATCCCAGCCAAAAACAGTTGCCTAATGAATGAGAGCAATCAATATTCAAGCACCCATAACACATGTGAAACACAGTAGCATGCCATCTCCCATTGCTTGGGAAGCTGTAGCTAACAGATTTATTGGGAGAACTGAAGAAACAGTTGCAAAAATGAGCATTCAAGATGAATCCAAAAGCCACACATGGTATAGACCACCAAGGTTTCTACCATGACCGGAAACTTCACTTACTTACTTGGAAAGAGTTTTATCTATGTAAGTGGTTTTATGATTTGTTGAGTGGGTCTGGGATAGTTTTCCATCTAGAGTTAGGTTTTCTCCAATACTAAGGACTGACTTTTTTAAGTATGCACCCCAAGTTCTCTGTGAAATATGAGTGTCTTTCAGTCTAATTGGAGAAAACATGCACACATGCACCATTGCAGCACTGGACACTGTTCCTTGTAATCATTCTGAATGCTATTTCTTAGATTTCATGCAATTTCCTCACATACATTTACTGAACAGTTTTCTTTTTTTTTTTTTGTTTGTTTGTTTGCTTGTTTTTTAGCTGTGTAGTTCACTTTCTAGTACACTGCTCTATAAAATCCGACTGCATTGCCCTCTCCAACTCTCAACTTTGTCTCCTTGGTTCAGGGGGTCTGCTGGGCTCCAACTCAGTTCTCCTGCTTTAGTAGAGTTCTGAATAATTTATCAAGGCACTGAGCTGGGCAATCATAGGCTCAATTTGTTGGTTTCCCCACTTTCAAGAATCACTGTCCTATATTGCCAAATTGCCAGTTTCCATTGTTTCAAATATTTTTTGTTGTTGTTTATTCATGGGTATACATGTCAGGTAAGATGTTGTTTCAAGCATAAAAATAAATTTGTTTTATGTTACTGCATTTTAAGTGGAAATAGAAGTCCTCATAAACTTATTTTTAACTTCTAAAATATCAACCTACTGTGTTTCATAAAGAATGGATTGATATACTGTAAGAGTAAAACCAAAAGACCTGTTCAGAGCTCTAAGTTCCCTAGGAGCCAGGGGCCCTAGTTCCCTGCTTGGATCCCCAGCCCACATGAACAGAGACGGGAAGATGAGACAGTGTGTTGTCTGGCAGGGGAGATTTGTGGGAACCCACCAAGCCTGTGAGGCTCCCGTTGCATACTTCCAGTATGTGGGGCTTCAATTGTTGCTGCACCAAACTGGAGACCTCAGAGTAGGGGCTCAAACTGTTGAAGAGACCAGGTAGCCACACCTTGGTATTTCAGAGACACCTACAGACTGCAGCAAGCAGTGACTTTGAGAGGCATTTTGTTTTGGAGAGAGTTTTTATGTGGAGACCCAAACAGTGGCTCAGTTGTGTGGTGTGGTACTGCATAGAGACTGACAAGAGGAACTGAAATGCAGATAGAAAAGGACTCTTTGTGCAGCCACTGTTCCAGCCAAGAGACCAGATAGAAATTGCAGCTGCAGAGCTTCCTCCCCTTACGATTGCGATGCAATAACAGCAGGAGGGAGGGATCCCTAACCCACAGCAATAGAGACTGGAAGAGGAGACTATGGGAGTCTCTGGCAGTCAGAAAGTGTGGTTCCATCATGGCTGTGAAAGTCAGCAAGTACACATTCAGTGTGAAGTGCTTCTGCTGTTTCAGCGCCAGCCTGAAGAATTTACTGTGTGAGCTCAGCATACAGGAGAAACCGCACTGCCATGCTAGGGCCTCTAAGGGTGGCAGACAGCAGCATCTTCAAAAGGCTTCCTGATTTTTGGGAGAGGCATTTGGTAGAGACCCCAAACAGAGAACTTACTAAGAGATTGAGACAGAGGACTGATGTCCCCCTTCTCGAGCATAGATGCAGTTCCTCACACCCCACCATGACCCATGGAAATAAAGAAAAAAAGCTGGGATAACATTACTTATATCTGACAGAATAGACTTCCAAACAAAAGCCATAAAAAGAGACAAAAAGGGTCACTACATAATACTAAAGAGATAAATCCAATAAGAGGATATAACTGTTGGAAAAATATATGCACCCAATAGAGAAGCACCTATGTTAAAAAAATATCGATGAACTTTAAGGGAAATATTGACAACAATAATGTAATAATAAGAGATTTTAACACTCTATTGTCATCAATGAATAGAACAGCCAGACAAAAAAATCAACAAGGGGACATTTAATGATACACTACATCAAATGGATTTGATGATATTTACAGAATATTTTATCCCAAAGCAGCAGAATGCACATTCTTCTCAAGTGCACATGGATCATTTTCAAAGACAGTCCACATGTTAGCACACAAAACAAGCCTTAAGAAATTCAAGAAAATTGAAATCATATTAAGCATTTTCTCAGATCAAAATGTCAGGAAATTAGAAATCAACCTTAATGAAAACACTCAAAACATGCTAATACATGGAAACTAAACAGCATGTTATAAAATAATGAATGCGTAACCAATGAGATCAAGGAGGAGATAAAAAGATACTTGGAAAAAAGTGAAAACAAACAGACAACCACACAAAATCTAAGGGAACCAGTGAAAGCAGTCCTGAGAGGAAAGTTCATAACACTACATGCCTACCTCAGTAAACAAGAAAAATCTCAAATAAGCAGTCTAATACTATACCTAAAAAATTACATAGACAACAACAAACAAAGATCAGAGCAAGTAGAAGGAAGGAAATAATATCAGAGCAGAAATTAATGACATTGAGACAAAATACGGAAGATCTATGAAACCAGGAGCTGGTTCTTTGAAAAGAAAACAAGATTGACAAACTTTTAACCAGATGAGAAAGAGAGAGAGAGAGAGAGAGAAGAGAGAGAACCTAAATAAATAAAAATCAGAAATAACAGAGCAAAATAGCAACTGAAATCACAAAAATACATGGGATTATAAGAAATTACTATGAAAAGTTCTACTCTCCTTTGCCCAGACATTTATTCTTGAGGAAGGTGGGGGGTCTGAGGTCATCTAGGTCTCAGAGGTGGTGGCCACAAGATTTCTCACTCAGCTCACTATTAGAAACACTAAATACAATGCTTACAAAAGTTCCAGTTGTGCATGTTTTCAGCCTGCACTACACTAACCTTTTTAAATTTACCTCCCTATGGAGCTTTTTCCCCATCTGAAGCCAAATTTGCTTGTTTATATGCTGAAACCTATTTATTCTATACTACCTTCAATTTTAAAAAATACATATGTCCTGGCTGGGTAGCTCAGTTGGTTAGAGCATGAACCCAATACACCAAGGTTGCAGGTTATATCCTTAGTCAGGGCACATAAATCTATGTTTCTCTCTGTCTCTCTCTTTCCCTCTCTCCCTCTCACCAATAAATAAACATTTAGAAATGTATATTATATATTACAATTATTATAATATAAAATGATATATTTTCTACATGTGTTCTCCCACATACAATTTTACTGAAATAGTTCAAGCCAATTGTCCTCCTTCAACTTCACTTTTTTAAAACTTATTTTTAATTGTGATTGACACACATTATATCTAATTCAATTTATACATACAAATTAATTATCACTGGCTCTATATTACACCCAGTTCAAGTCATGCATATGCCTTGAATCATCTCCTGATTAAAAGTAACATCTATTTATTTCATTTTATTTAATTATTATATAGTGCCAATTTGTAATTATCTAAAATTGAAGTAACTAAATTTTTAAAATATTGGTAGTATATATTTTATTGGTCATATATATCACATGATATATAGACATATGTACACCTATATGCATAAAGATAATATTTATTCATTCCATTTTTAAACAATTAAAATGTTATTTAAAGGTAGCCTCATACATTTATTTTATTTTTATTTATTTTATTTACTTTTATCTCACAATTTTTAAATCATATTTTATTGATTATTTAACTACAATTGGGCCAATTTCCCCCTTTGTTTCCCTCCACAGAGCACCCACTATTCCCTCATGCCATCTCAACATCATTGTTCATTGCATGGGTCATGCATATATGTTCTTTTCCTGTCTTGTACTTTACATCCCCATGGCTATTCTGTAACTACCGATTTGTAGTTCTTACTCTCCTCACCTGTTCACCCATTCCTTCACAGCCCCCTACCATCTGGCAGCCACCGACATACTTTCCATATCCATTATTCAGTCTCTGTTCTTGTTTGCTTAGTTTGTTTTTTAGATTCAATTGTTGATAGATATGTATTGTCATTTTATTATTCACAGTTTTGATTGTCTTCTTTTTCTTAAATAAGTTCCTTTAACATCTCATAAAATAATGTTTTGGTGATGATGAACTCCTTATTTTTTTCTTGTCTAGGGAGTTCTTTATCTGCCCCTCAATTCTAAGTGATAGCTTTCCCATGTAGAACAAACTTGGCTGTAGGTCCCTGATTTTCATGACTTTGAATATTTCTTACCAATCCTTTCCAGCCTGCAAGTTTCTTTTGAAAAATAAACTGACAGTCTTATGGGAATTCCCCTATAGGAAACTAACTGCTTTTCTCTTGCTGCTTTTAATATTCTCTCTTTTCTTTAACCTTTCACATTTTAATCATGATGTATCTTGTTATGGCCCTGTTTGTGTTTATTTTGTATGGGACTCTCTGTGCTTCTTGGACTTGCATGTCTATTTCCTTCACCAAATTAATAAAGACTTCTTTCATTATTTTTTCAAATAAATTTCCACTTTCTAGCTCTTTCTCTTCTCCTTCTGATACCTCTTTGATGCAAATGTTGGAACATTTAAATTTGTCCCAGAGGCTGCTTAAAATATCCTCTTTTTTTTGCATTTTTTTTTCTTGTTGTGATTGGTTGTGTTTTAGTCTCTTATGTCCCAAAATATTCATTTGATTCTTGGCCTCATCTACTCTAATGTAGGTTTCCTATAAATTGCCTTTTATCCTTTAGTGTATCCTTCACTTCTGACCAGATCTTTTTAATGCTAATGAGGTCTTCACTAGGTTCCCTGAACATCTTAATATCCAGTGTTTTGAACTGTGCATCTGATAGATTGCTTATCTCCATTTTATTCTTTTTCTCAAGTTTTGATCTGTGTTTTCATGTGAGCCATGTTTCTTTGTCTCCTCATTTGGCAGCCTCCCTGTGTTTGTTCTTACATATTAGGTAGAGCTGCTATGACTCCCTGTCTTGGTAGTGTCACTTATATAGTAAGTGTCCAGTAGGGTCCACTGGAACAACCTCCCCTATCACCCAAGGCAAGTACTCAAAGTGTGTCCTTTGTGTAGGATGAGTACACCCTCCTCTTGTAGTTGAGATTTGATTGCTGTTGTCTGGCCAATGGGAGGGATTTACCAAGGCCTGTCAGTTGCAAAGACTGATTGTGATCACTGACCACCAACCTTCACCCTCTGTGGAGGATCAGCTGTGTAAGGGCAGGGTGGTGGTCCCCCAATATTTCCTGTAGGAGTTCACTTTGTGCATGGGCTCTGTTTCCTGGATGGTGCAGGCCAAGGTTAGCTCCCACCTGTGTTCTGCCCTGGGCCACTTTGCATGAGCTGCTAATGCATTCCAAGATGGCTGCTACTTTTGTTGGGCTTGGAGGTTCCCAGGTGAAGCCAAGCTATGAATCAGGGTTGGCTGCTACTAGTGCCATGCCTGGGGACACTTAGCAAGAGGTACAGGGACTGGGGGCTTACTGAGACTCACTATTGCTTGTTTGAAAGGATTTAAGAAGTTTTATAGCATTAGCCTTTACCAACCATTCATATAGAAAAGTTATTGTTAATAGCTTGAGTGGACCCGTAAGTTGGGTGGGACAGAGTCTCAAGGGATCTCCGGGACAGGGTGAAGAGTGTTAGCCAAGTTAATGACACCCACATGCCAGCTCTGTGGCTCTGTTGGGGGAAGGTTCAGAAAAGGGACTACAATCCCTGCCTGCCTTTCTGCCTGGGAGAGTGCTGTCCCCAAACTCTTGCTTTGCCAGACACTTCAATTCCTCCCTATATGCCTTTCTATGTGAATGTGCCTTTAAAACTACTACGTGGGGGCTGGAGCTCAGAGAGAGTGAGAATGAGTGTGTGAGTTCTTTAAGAGGCACCACTTTGGACTCCAACAGTTTCTTCCATCCACTCAATCCCACCTGGTTTTTGCAGCCAGAATTTATGGGGATTTATAGTTCTGACACTAGATTCCTGGACCATGGGGCAGGGACTCCTTGCTCCTGAGATATATCTGTAATAATCTACTTGAGAAAGAATAGCTTTTCATGCAAGGAACATGTCAGTAGAAATGTATTTGCTGAGAGAACAAATGTGAGGATTGACCAAAAGAGAGAACTCAAAGATGATTTTCTTAAGTTTTGGCACTTGGATGGCTGTGCTAATGAGGGGATAATAATAATAAAGAAGATCAAGAAAAGTTGTCCTTACATAGTTTATGCTGATGGGCTATGAACCACACTTTGAATAGAACTGATTTGGAGGTTGTGTAAAAGAATATAAAGATGATCGATAATCTTCACCGGAGAAAATTTAGTGCAGAGGTGATATTGTAGAAGACTAGTTTTAATGATCTAAATAACATTGAGAAAAGTAAGTAATTAAAGAAAACACATGACAACAAAATATTCAAGATGATTTTCATGGCAAAAAAGTGTACTTGTAACTAGAAAGGATTGTGGGTTCACTGTAGTTTTTTTTAAGTTGAGAGATACCAGAAATAATTTATATATTCATAGAAATGACCAACAGAGCAAGAAAAGCTGGCAAATGGAATAAAGAAAGAATGAAATCTGAAGAATGCTTAGGAGAATGGGATCCAAAAATAAGTGGAAACTAGCTTTGATAGGATGAAGCCCATTATTATTATTTCTTTTGTAACTGAAACCCAGATAGAAAATATGGTATATGATGTTGCTGGATTTATTGGTGGAAGTAAGGTAAAAGTTAATTTATTTGTTTTTTATTTCCTCAGTAGAATGCAATGTAAAGCCATCACCTGAGGAGATGAAAGAAATTATATATGAAATTATTACTTTGGCTACTAGACAAGTGAAATTATTCTGAAGTCTTCATAGAATTTCATGACTGTATTGAGTATTTGAAGTATGCAACAGGAATTTAAACTGAACATATGTAACCGGTATTCTTACCCAACAATTTCAAATATCAAAATAAAGACCCAGAGAAGAGGATAAATGATTTAAATCAGGGTAAATGTTTTGCTTATAGTAGAACAGAGGAAAGACAAAGAAATTGAAATATATAGAAGGGAATGATTATACCATAATATTATGGAATATAAGCTGGCAAGGTGAGAAATTATGACTAGAATATGTAATTAATAGTAAATAGGTAGTTAATGAGGAGTTCTATAAGCACCTGAACAATTTTCACAGTATAGGCATACAATTTGTGAGCTGGAATATCAAATATACTTTTGATAAAAATATATTCTCCAAATAATTATATGGTTTACTTCAAAATATATGTCATCCCCTCTCAAAGTTCTACTAAAATGTGCCTGACTGCACTTCAAATGTAGCATATAAACCATGATATAGGGAGATGGACATCAGGGATAGATTAATGCTGAGGAGAGAGAAATAGAAAAGAAAGAAAAACAAAGGAGAAAGAAAAAGAATGGAAAAATATTTATTTTTAACATTATTTTATTCATAAACTTTTATTCTATAAATTTGTATCTATTATACATTTACAATTTTAATGCTTCTTATGTAAAATTAACCACTTCCCATTATGTAACAGGACAGGAAGTTAATATGTAGTGTAAATATATTGGTACATTATTTGTCACTTAATATGTATATATAATTGAGCTGAAAAGTTAATTGTGCTCATTTATTACTGCAAATTATAATCAGCTTGATGAACCTCTTTTCTTGCTTCCCTCAAGTTCTAAGGTAGAAGGTCCTCTTGGGTTTTATTAACTGTAGTTTGGCAAAAGCTTAAATGCCAATAATACAACATTGATGAGTAAGTACTGTCAAACTTTATTGTTAAGTGTTTTGAAGCACTAAATAGAAATAATATGGTAGAATTACAATTATTTACAAAAATATTGTTATAATGTATCATTTAGGGACAAAAGTATCATCTTGAAAACAATAGTTGGCTGTATAAAAATTTTTGAAACTTAGTTTTATTGCTCTCTGTGAATCTAAATATGTACTCGAATTAATTTGGATGCACATGTATAATTAACATTTGTTATCTCAGGTAATGTAATATTAATTTATTATTACCCTTTTCTTCTGAATTTTCTACCTTATCCAATGAACATTTATTACATAAGAAATTTTGCAATTTTTTAAATCTGAGCAGCACCCTAATTCCTCTTCAAAAAAGTTACCATTTCTCACATTACTTTGATCCCCATATATTAAAATAGATGCTTTACTTTCCAAGCATGCTCATCAACAGATTTCATATCCATTTTGAAAACTTCTATATAATTAAAAAAGTAATACTGATTTGTGACTATTTATCTATTAAGGAAGTTATTTTTATGGGAAATGCTCATATATGAATCATTTCTATTTCATACTTCTTCTTCAGCTGCTGAACTTATATTTTCTGTTACCTTTTTTTGAATGATAAAAAGAAATTCTAGAGACCCAAGGTGGCAGAGAACTAAGTGAAAGCTATACTAACCTCCTCCCAGGACCAATCTGGAATCACAACTAAATTGTAGAGAAATCATCTTGAATAACCAACTGAACACTAGCTGGAGAGAAGCCTTACAACCACAGAGAGACAGAAGGAATCACTTCAGCACAATGTGTCTGGTACGGAGTTGAAAGGCGTTGTGAGAGGGCTGGCTTGGCTCCCATGGGCAGCAGCAGAAGTGCCAGAGGGATATTTCAGTGGCTGGGGGTTTTCCCTGAGAAGTGTGGGGTCTAAAACCCCAAGCTGAGTTCTCCAGCCTAAAGCACCAGAGCTGTAAAGGAACCCAGAAAATATCCGGTTGTGAAAACAGCAGGGCTTCTGCCTGCCAGGGAAAGATGGCTGAAGAAAAAGACAGCCTTTTAAGGGGTGAATGCACAACATTTCGTCTGCAGCCACTTACCATGGTGACTGTCAGAGGGAAGGCAGAGTGGACTAGAGATGCTTGAGGAGAGTCTGGGGTTGGTGGCTCTGAGGAGAGAAGTATAGGAACAGCTGCCAGGGCCCCTGTGCTGAGTCATTCCCATACTAGAAGAACCATCTTTTTTCAGACAGAGCACTCCACTCCAAGTGGCATCAGCCTGAAGGGAAGCAATAGTTCTGCCCACAGAAATTACTGTGCCCAACCCTGTAATTCCTGGTGCTTAAGCCAGGCTGCTGATTATAGCTTATGGCTATATCACTGATTAGTTTAACTATAAGGCAGAAAATGCTAAGAAGAAACCCAAATGAGAAGACAAGGAAACAGACCCCAAATCAAAGAACAAGAGAATTCTACTGAAGAAGAATTAGATAAAAGGAAGCAAGCAATTTTTCAGATAGAGAGTTTAGAGTAATGATTATAAAGATACTCAATATAAGTTGTGACACTATAAAAGGCCTAAAGGAAAACATAGGCAGAAAAATCTCAGACATTCTATACAGCAACATCTTCACTGATATGTGTCCTAAAGCAAGGGACATAAAGGAAAGAATAAACAAATGGGACCTCATCAAATTAAAAAGCTTCTTCATGGGTAAAGAAAACAGCATTAAAATGAAAAGAGAACCAACTATATATGAAAAGTTATTTGCCAATGACTCCTCAGACAAGGGTTTTATCTCCAAAATATATAAAGAACTCACATGGCTCCACTCCAACAAGACAAAAAAAAAAAAAAAACAATTAAAAAATGGGAAAAAGACTTGAATAGACACCTCTCCAATGAGGACATATGGAGGGCCCAGAGACATATGAAAAGATCTTCAGTATCACTAGCCATCAGAGAGATTCAAATTAAAACCACAATGAGATACCTCTTCACACCTGTCAGAATGGCCATCATAAACAAATCACTAAACAAGTGTTGCAGAAGATATGGATAAAAGGGAATCTTAGTGCACTGTTGGTGGGAATGCAGACTGGTGCAGCCACTGTGGAAAGCAGTATGGAATTTTCTCAAAAAAGTAAAAATGAAACTGCCTTTTGACCCATCAATTTCACTGCCGGGATTATACCCTAAGAAGCCCAAAATACCAATTCAAAAAAACCTATGCACCCCAATGTTCATAGCAGCACAATTTACAATAGCCAAGTGTTGGAAGAAACCTAAGTGCCCATCAGTAAATGAATGGATCAAAAAACTATGGTACATTTACACAGTGGAATTCTACGCAGCAGAAAGAAAGAAGGAGCTGCTACCCTTTGCATCAGCATGGATGGAACTGGAGAGCATTATGCTAAGTGAAATAAGCCAAGCGGTGAAAGACAAATACCATATGATCTCACCTATATGTAGAACCTAATCAACAACAAAAAAGGAAGGAAAATATAACCAGAGACATTGAAATTAAGAACCAACTGACAGTAACCAGAGGGAAGATGAGAGGTGATAATAGGGGTGGGGAGAAGGAAGAGTTTTCAGGAATATGTATAAAGGACACATGGACAAAACAAAGGGGGAGGGTGGAAGCAGAGGAGGGAGGTGGGTTTGGCTGGGGTTGAGGGGAGTGGTAGGGAGAAAATGCAGACCACTATAATTGAACAACAGTAAAATAATTAAAAAATAAAAAATAAAGATACTCAATAGCATGAAAAAGACATAGAAACCATGAAAAAGGAGCAGTCAGATATAAAGAATGTAATATCTAAAATAAGCAATACACTGGAAGGAATAAATAGTACGTTAGATGAAGCAGAGGACAGAATCACTATTTTGGAAGACAAGGTAGGACAAAACTCCCAGGTAGAGCAGTAAAGAGAAAAAAGAATTAAAAAAACTGAGAAGAGCTTAAGAAATATTTTAGACAACATGAAGCATAACAATATCCCCATAATGGAAGAACCAGAAGGAGAAGAGAGTTAGCAAGGGATTGAGAAACTATTTAAAAAAAAAAATAACCGAACACTTTCTTAATCTGATGAAGGAAAAAGTTATAGAAGTCTAGGAAGCTCAGAGGGTCCCAAAAAAGTTGGACCCAAAAAACCTGTACCAAGGCACATCATAATAAAATGACAAGTCTTGAAGACAAAGAGAGAATCCTAAAAACAAGAGGAAAGAAGGTAGTTACCTAAAAGGGAACACCAATTATACTGTTACTGGATTTCTCCACTGAAATATTCAGGCCAGAGGGGAGTGGCATGAATTATTCAAGGTGATGAAAAGCAAGGACGTACAATCAAGGTTACTTTACCCAATAAGACTATCATTTAAAATCAAAGGAGAAATAAAGATCTTCCCAGACAATAAAAAAGCTAAAGGAGTTTTGTTAATACCAAACTAGTACTGCAACAAATGTTAAAGGGAAGAAGGAGAAGAAGAAGGAGGAGGAGGAGGAGGAGGAGGAGGAGGAGGAGGAGGAAGGTCTAACAGTAAAATGGCACTGCATATGTCCCTATCAATAATCACCTCAAATGTAAATGGCTTAAATGCTCCAACCAAAAGACACAGGGTAGCAGGGTAGCTGTATGGATAAGAAAACAAAACCCATATATATTCTGCCTCCAAGAGACCCATCTCAGATCAAAAGATACACACAGACTAAAAATCAAGTGATGGAAAAAGATATTTTATGCTAATGGAAAGGGGAAAAAAACTGGGGTAGCAGTACTTATATCCCACAAAATAGACTTTAAAACCAAAACTATCATAAAAGACAAAGAAAGACACTACATAATGTTAAAGGGAACAATACAACAAGAGGATATAACCCCAGGAAACATTTACATTCCCAACATATGAGCACCTAAATATATGAAGTAAATCTTGATGGACATAAAGGGAGAGATCAGCAGAAATACAGTCATAGTTAGGGACTTCAATATCCCACTGAATTCAAATGATAGATCTTTCAGACAGAAAATCAAAAAGGAGAAACTGTCCTTGCATGTCACACTAGATCAAATGGATTTAATTGATGTCTTCAGAGAATTTCACCCCAAAGCAGCAGAATATACATACTTTTCAAATGCACATGGAACATTTTATAGGATGGACCACATGTTAGGACACAAAACAAGTCTCAATAAACTTAAGAAATTTGAAATCACATCAAACATCTTCTCTGACTAAAAAATACTATGAAACTAGAAATCAGTCACAAAAAAAAAGAACACAGAAAAAACACTGAAATACATGGAAGCTAAATAAAATGTTACTAAACAATGAATATGTCAACAATGAGATTAAGGAAAAAATGAAAAGATACTTTGAAACAAATGAAAATGAGGACACACAATGCAAAATCTCTGGGGCATTGGGAAAGCAATCCTAGAGGGAAATTCTAAGCATTATAGGTCTATCTCCAAAAACAAGAAAAAGCTCAAACAATCAAACTTTACATTTAAAGGAACTTGAAAAAGAACAACAAACAGCCCTGTTTGGTGTTGCTCAGTTGGTTGAGTGCCGGCCTGTGAACCAAGGGTCACCAGTTCAATTCCCAGTGAGGACACATGCCTGGGTTCCATGCCAGTTTCCCAAGGGGGAGGGCATGCAAGAGGCAACCACACATTGATGTTTCTCTTTCTCTTTCTCCCTTCCTTCCCCTCTCTCTAAAAATAAAGAAATACAATCTTTTAAAAAAAAGAACAATAAACAAAACCCAAAGTGAGTAGAAGGAAGGAAAAAATAAAGATCAGAGCAGAAATAAATGAAATACTCAAAAATTATACAAAAGATGAACAAATTCAAGAGCTGCTTCTTTGAAAACATAACAAGATTGACAAGTCTTTAACCAGACTCATCAAGGAAAAAAAGAAAGGACCCAAATAAATGAAGTCAGAAATGAAAGAGGAGAAGTAACAACTGACAGCGAAGCAACACAAAGATTGTAAGAGAACGTTATGATTAACTGTATGACAAAAAACTGGACAACCTGGTTGAAATGGATAAATTGCTAGAAATATACAATCTTCCAAAACTAAATAAGAATCAGAGAATCTGAATACACAGATTACACCTAGTGAACTTGAAGCAGTAATAATAATTTTAAAAATCCCAAGAAACAAAAGCCCTGGACTGGAAGCTTCACAGGTGAATTTTATCAAACATTCTGAGAAGAACTAACATCTTTCCTTCTCATACTATTTCATAAAATTCAAGAGGAGGGAAGGTTTCCAAATGTATTTTACATGGCCACAATTATCTTAATTCCAAAACCAGATAAAGACACTACACAGAAAGAAAATTATGAGCCAATATCATTTCATGGCCCTCAACAAAATATTAGCAAACTGAATACACCAATGCCTAGAAAAAGTCATACACCATGATCAAGTGGTATTTAATCTGGGATTGCAAGGATGGTACAACATTCACAAATTAATAAATGTGATTCACCACATAAACAAAAGGAAGAATAAAATCCATATAATTACATCAATAGATACCAGAAATCTTTTGATAAAATTCTGCACCCATTTATGAGAAAACTCTCAGCAAATACTGTGATTAGAGGGAACACACCTAAACATAATAAAGGCCATATATGGCAAACCTACCACCAGCATCATACTCAACAAGCAAAAAATACAAGTGATTCCCTTAAGATCAGGATCAAGACAGGGATGTCTACTTTCATCTCTCTTATTCAACATATTACCAGAAGTCCTAATCACAGCAATCAACAAAGAAGAAGAAATAAGAGGTATTCAAATTGGAAAGGAAGAAGTAAAACAGTTTTTTTATTTGCAGATGACATGATATTGTACCTAGAGAAATCCAAAGATTCTACCAGAAAATTACTGGATAAATGAATTCAGAAAAGTAGCAGGAGACAAAATTAATATGCAGAAATCAATTGCATTTTTATATGTCAATAGCATACTAAAAGAAAGGGAAATTAAGAAAACAATCCCCTTCACAATTGCTTCAAAAATAGTAAAACACCTACAAATAAACCTAACCAAGGATATAAAAGATCTGTACTCAGAAAATTACAAGACGCTGAAGAACAAAATTGAAGAAGATATACATAAGTGGAAGCACATACCATATTCATGGATAGGACAAATTAACATCATTAAAATGTCCATACTACCCAAGACAATCTATGGACCCAATGCAGTTCCTATCAATATTTTAATGGTGTGTTTCACAGAACTAGAATAAATACATCAAAAATTTATATGGAACCACAAAAAGACCCCACACAGCAACAGTGATCCTGATAAAAACAAATTTGGAGGACTCATGCTACCAGATATCAAACTATACTACAAGGTCATAGTAATCAAAAGAGTATGGTACTGGCATAAAAACAGACCCATAGATCAATGGAACAGAATAGGAAGACCAGAAACAAACCCACACCTTTATAGTCAGCTAATATTTGACAACAGAAGAAGCAAGCACATACAATGGGTTAAGATAGTTTATTCAATATTTGGTGTTGGGAAAATTGGACAGATACTTGCAAAAAAAAAAAATGAAACTAGACCACCTTCTTACACTACACATAAGAAAAAAAATTCAAATTGGATCAAAGACTTAAATGTTAGACCTCAAACTATAAAAATCCTGGAGGAAACATAAACAGCAAACTCACAGACATTGCTCATAGAAATTTTTTTACTGGATATATCTGCCCAGGCATGATAAATAAAAATAAACAAATGGGCTTTACTAAACTAAAAAAAATTTGCACAGCAAAGGAAATCACCAACAAAATTAAAAGACAACCCCCGGAAGGGGAGAAGATATTTGCCAACATATCTAATAAGGGGTTAATATCTAAAGTTTATAAAATACTTAGAAAACTCAACACCAAAAACCAAACAATTCAATTAAAGAATGAGCCACAGACCTGAATAGACACTTCTCCAAAGAAGAAATACAGATGACCAATAGACATATGTAAAGATGCTCAATGTCACTAAACACCGGAGAAATGCAAATAAAAACCACAATGAGATACCATATCAAAACTATCATAATGGCTATCATCAATAAACCAAAAAACAAGCACTGGCAGAGATGTGAAGAAAGGGGACCCTTTTGCACTGTTGGTGGAAATGCAGATTGATTCATCCAGTGTGGAAAGCAGTATGGAGATACCGCAAAAGATTAAAATCAGATCTTCCTTTTGACCCAGGATCCTACTTCTAAGAATATATCTGAAGGAACCCAAAACACTAATTGAAAGTACATAAGCACCTTTATGTTCATTGCAGCATTATGCAATCACCAAGATATGAAAGTAGCCTAAGTGTCTGTCAGTATATGAGTGATTAAAACAACTATGGTCATAATCAACAAAACAAAGAAGCAATCAAAATATAACCAGAGACATTGAAATTAAGAACAAAATGACAGTAACCAGAGGGGAGATGGGAGGGGATAATGGGAGGAAAAGGAGAAAGGGTTTTCAGGAACATATATAAGGGACACATGGACAAGACCAAAAGGGGGTAGCTATGATCAAGGGTGGGAAGTGGGCATGGTTGTGGTGGGGGTAGTGGTGGGGGTAAAATGGAGAAAACTGTACTTGAACAACAATAAAAAATGTGTGGGGGGGAACCATCTATGGGACATTTACACAATGGAATACTACAAGATAGTGAAAAGAAGAAAACTTCACCCTTTTTGACAGTATGGGTGGACCTGGAGAACATTATGCTAAGTGAAATAAGCCAGTAAGAGAAAGACCAACACCATATGATTTCACTCAGATGTGGAATCTAATGAACAAACTGAACTAACAGGCAAAATAGAGACAGATTCTTAGATAGAAAGCAGGATGACAGCTAAGGTGGAGGAGAAGGTAGGGGGTGGAAGGACTGTGCAAAAGGAAAAAGGGCTTATGGATATGGACAACAGTGTGGTGATTGCAGGCGGAGGGGCATATAAGGGGACTAAATGGGCATATAGTGGAAAAAATATAATAAAAGTAAATAAACATATTATTAGATAGATGAAATAAAGGAAAGGAAGAAAGAGAAATCAAAATCACTGAGAAAAATAATGGGTTACTTGAAGAATTATCTTATCTATAGACATAAAAAAACTCTATAACTCATAAAATATTATCATAGAGAATTCTTTCAAAGTCTACTGTATAAATAAAATTCTCTTTTACTCTTTATTTTTTTTTTTGTTTTTACTTTACTGAAATTTTCTTTGCTTTTTATATTTGATTATGTACAGTTGTCATTCTCACTATACTGGAACCTTAGAATTTTTTCATAAAAAGTTGATGAGCATACTACATCTTTTTAATTGGTCTTATATAATTTACTAAACTAACCTTATATAATTTGTTTTACAGATAGTGTCTCAATGTTTACTCTTAGTCATTGAGCCTACTATCTTGGCTCACTTGTTGATCCCAAAAGGCTTGATCTCTTAAAACTATCCAATTAGTGTTTGTGGAAATATTTTAAATTAAAAATTGCCTCCATTGAAAATAGAGATTTTATTTTAAAAGTTATGTAATTATTTATTCAATCCAACTATATACAAATTAGAAATGTACATACAAGCATGATTTTATTCATAAATGTTTATTATTTAAATTCATATCCTCTGTACATTTTCTGTTCCAACCACAATATGCCACCTAGCATGACTTTGACCTAAAAATCTCTGTCATCCTCTCACATGTTCTCTATCACCCACAGTTTCATCATTTCAAGAAGCTTATCCACATATGAACCCAAAAAATGATCTCTAAGAGAAAATTTCAATAATAATAAAAATAATCTTATTATTATCAATCATTAAGAGTAACAGCCAATGCTTTAACTGTGTTTAATGTTTGAAAATGTGCTATGTCATGCATTTGAGTGTAATTTTAAATTATGAGAAGCCTGCCAAGATGATCCAGGTCCTGGGCCTCAAGACTCCTCTGAAAGAGGGCAACCCGGAAGAAAACCTCACAGCTGAGCAGACGAATGCCCAAGCTGAGGCTTTGTGTAAGGTGTCTGATGCCACCAGACAGATAAACATGACGGCCAACTGTAGCCCCTTTGCCCCTCAGTGTTTGATGCCTATTGAGTGCTCTCTGCTGGACAATGAAATCTCTATCAAGATCAACATCTGCAAAGAGTGAAAAGCTAATGAGCAGAAGTGGCAGGCAGCCTTCCAAGTGGCCAAGGACTTCATCTCCACGTGCATATGTGCCAAACACTCAGGTGGAGATTCTGCCCCAGGGCTGTGAGACTCCCATCTTCAGGAAATTCTTTAAGGACTGGAAGTGAGAGGGGCACCTCCCTGCACCCACCCCTTGCCCACCTGCTCTTCCTCCTGCCAGTCAGCACCAGCACGTCCCTGCAGATGTTCAATAAAGAAAACAAGTGCCTAAAAATTATAGCACTTTTTAATTAGAAATTATTATTTTATAAAATAAGAAATGGAAGTATTAATGTAGACTGTGAGATGGAGTTGGGTATTTACATTCTACAGCTCAAAGCAAAGAAGCAACCAAATGACTATTTCTCTGGCTGTATCATGATTTCTTTCCTTGTCAGGTTGCCACCACATTGGATATTAAATATTCATGTTTTTCAATTATTTGGACAATTAAGCTTGGCCTTGCTTCTGCCCTCACAATGACATGTTCAAAATGGAGGTAAGCACATTTTGTGTAAAAGCTGGTTAGTATTTTAGACTTGGAAGACCATTTGGACTTTTTTCTTTTTGAAAATACTCAATTCTACTATTTTATTGCTAAAATAGTAAGGAGAAATATAAAAGAAGTGGTCAATATTTCGATAAATTTTTGTTTACCGAAGTAGGTGACAGTTCCCATACTAGATCAAGAGGGTATATTCCCCCGTTCTGTAGCTCCTGCCTTCTAAATAGAACTAAAGGGAATCATTAAATAGGCAATGATAAAGGTATTTGGAAAGGTGAAAGGAAGGATAAGCCAGGGACTTTAAGTCTTGAAGAGCAGCAAGGTAGTTAGTTCTTTGGGTTTTATTTTTATATTTCAAATAAGTTATATTTGTCATTCATGAGCTCTACAATCTGAAACCACCAACAGAAATAAAAATTAAATAAATAAGACAGGCCTACTCTCTTTACTCAAAAGACCAGGAATAGTGAAGGCCAACATCTATTTCACATCAGAGATACTGGTTTGTTGATTCACTTACAGGAGCAGCTTCAAAGCACCAGTGTACTGAAACACCACTGTATTTCACCTGCAGCAGCAATAGCCAAGCAGATCCAACTGCTGTCCAAGACTGGGACAGCAGCACCACAGGGGGGCCCTGTATGTCCTAGCCTTCCACCCACTAGGATAAAGAGACACAAAGCAAACAGCAGCTAGGCCTATATTCTTTGCGCCCTGGAACACACACAGTGGATGATCAACTAACAGTAGGCAGTCTTGGAAGGCAGCTTCTGACATGAAGACGCCAGTTTTGAGCAGGAGCTACAGTAGCAACATAAGAATGAAGAAACACAGAACAGTATTTTAAGAGCTCTGAAAAGTAGTCATTGGCAACACAGCCCAAGAAAGGAGATCAGAATTTACCTCCCAACCCTACATAGAATAAAATCAATTATTTTCTAATATAATAATCAAAATGCATATTACTCATCGTATCAAGAACCAGGAAATCTACGGTATGACTGAGGAAAGAGACTTAGTGGATGTCAGTACTGAAATGAAGCAGTTTGGTGGGATTATCTGACCATGATGTATATAGCACATCAAAAATATGTCCAAAAATGGATGGAACACATACAATAAAATTTATTATAAAAATAGAAAAGTTTAAATATGACTAAGAAAATTATAGAACTGGATATTACAATAACTGAAATAAAATTTAATTAGATGAATGTAATGGTAGAGCAGACATAGAAAGGATAGACTCAGTGATTTAAAGACAGATCAATAGAATTTATTCAACTTAGCAGAGAAAATAGACAATAAAAAAGAACCTCAGGAATCTGTGGGACAATAACAATACAAAACTTATACCTTTATAGTGGCAGAAGAAAAAGAGAAAAAGAATAGGGGTGGAAAAGTGTTAAAAAATGGGTGGAAACTTCCCAAATTTGGTTAAAAATATATATTACATATTTAATAAGACTAAAAATGCTGTATTAGATAAGCTCTAAAAATTATCACCAAAGCTTATCATCACTTAAAAAGAGAGGACAAAAAAATCTTATAAATGTCAAGAAGGAAATGATATACTATCTTTGGAACAACAGAAGTTCAAATGATAGAAGATTTATCATCTAAAATCTTTGAGACCAGAAGAAGTGGAACATTTTCAACTGATGGAAAAAAATAGACATCAGTCCAGGATTATATATCCTGAGAAATCTTCTTTAAGAATGAAGGAGAAATAAAGACATTCTCAGATGAAGGAAAACTAAGACAATTCACTGCAAGCAGATCTGTCTTTTAAAAATAACTGTAGAAAACTCTTCAAAGAAAAGTATAACCAAGGAAGGATAAAACCTTCAGAATGAGTAAAAATAGAGATAAAACATAATATATTTTTTAAAAATTATGGGTTTATTTAATAATATTTTATGGCTGAAGACAAAAAATTAACATGCTCTAATATGATGCTTAATGTATGTATGTTGAAGAAACAAACACTTGTTACAATTATAGTTAAAAGTCAAGAGGGTAAAGAGACCTAAATGGAAGTAAGGTTTCTGCAACAATTACCAATAGGTTGCAATTAAACAGCCATAAAGATATAAAGATTAATACCATGGCAATACCAAAAATAAACTAAATTTCATCAATAGTTTTTATAGACATATATAAGCTCATTTTAAAATGTATAGGGAAAGAAAAAGTGTCCTAGAAGAACAAAAATACCATACTTTTAAAAGAGAAGACTAAAAGAGGAGGAACACTATTCATGATGTTAAGGGACACTATATAGCTGCAGCTCAGGACCATGTTGTATTAACAGAGAACCCGGAACAAACCAACACAAATGTGCCCAATTAATTTTTAACAAGGGAGCAAAAGCAATTTAATTGAAGAGAAGTAGCCTTTCCAAAAAACTGTTGTAGAGTAATTAGACATTCATGGGCAAAAGCAAACAAACAAACAAACAAACAAACCTTGGCCTAAGTCTCACATCTTATACAGAAACTAATTAAAAGTGATTCACAGAGTTAAATGTAAACGTAAAATTATAAAACATCCAGAAGAAAATTAGGAGAAGTCCTTGGTACCCAGGACAAAGCAATGAGTCCTTAGACTTAGCATGAAATGTGATCTATAAAAGAAAAAATGGTAAATTGAGCTTCATCAAAATTAAAACCGTTTGCTCCCTGAATGAACTTACTGAGATGATTACACATTACATATTAAAAAGGAAAGGTTTACAAACAACATATCTGGAAGAGATCTGATATCTAAAATAAATTTTAAAACTCTCAAAATTCAATAGTAAGAAATAATTCCAGCCCTGGCTTGTGTGGCTCCATGGATTGAGTGTGGGCCTGTGAACCAAAGGGTCCCCAGTTCAATTCCCAGTCAGGGCATATGCCTGGGCTGTGGGCCAGATCCCCAGTAGGGAGTATGTAAGGGGCAACCACATATTGATGTTCCTCTCCTTCTCTTTCTCCCTCCCTTCTCCTCTCTCCAAAAATAAATAAATAAAATCTTTAAAAATAAAAACAATTCCAATTTACAAATGTGCCAAAGATATTAGCAAAGAGAATAAACATATGTTAAATAAGACCACAGAAAGATGTTCAAAATCATTACTGATTAAGAAAATGGGCATTAATACCATAATATATCTATAAAAATAGCTAAAATTAAAAAAAAAATAGCTACAAAACCAAAAGTTGGTGAAGGTGCAGAGAAAGTCGATCCCTTATACATTGTTGGTGGGAATGTTTGCAAAAACAGTTTGGCAGTTTCTTTAAAAATTACATAAGTAATTGCTGTACAATCTACCATTTAAACTCTTGGGTTTTTATCTCAGAAAAATGAAAATTTATGTTCACATGAAAACCTGTACATGACTGTTTAAAATAGCTTTACTTCTTTATAAAATTATTCTCAGTGTGTACTATCCATCATATGTGATTTTGTTACAACTTATAAAAAACAAAGGACATGTTTCTACTACTATTGTATGTAAGCCAAGATTCAAAGTGAATCACTTCAACACTCATAGTTGAATAAGTTGAATAATGGAATCTTGGAGAAATATTAATGCCCTTCAATTCCCACCCCTCCCAGCCATACAGACTACTATAATAAAAATAAGAGAATTAGCAAATTTTAGCTACTTCCTTCAAGATGCAACCTCAATGGTTGTATTGGAAAAATTTGGAAAATTATGCCAGTTCAGAGGCATTTTTCTTTGTTTGTTGTAACTGAAATAGCTGTAAAAGGCTGAAACATCCATAACTAAAAATGTTGAATATCCCTATACTAGCCTTGATGAAATAAGAAATATGACATGGTCAGAAAAAGCAGAAGAATATAATTTTAAAAGTGCCAAAATATCATCCAGATGATCTCATCTGATGCTATTTAATGTATCCCTGGATTGGTTCATATATAATTTCCTAGTATCCTGTGTTTATGTAACTCTTTTTCAAGGAGATCAGAGCTCTTAACACTTCAATTAAGTCAATCATGTGAGTCAGCACATATTTACATACTCTCTAAAAGAACGATGCGGTTTCTCTAAAATAATGTTATTCAAATTGTTTCTCTTCTGGCTTTGATGAATCTGGGAGTCACTGGGATATCAGGGTAAAAAAATATATACAATTTCCTTGTCATACACTGGTCTCATTAACTTGGGGTTAAAGCAATGTAGAGGGGAAAAGTATCATTCTCAAAAAATCAGTTGATTTGTGAAAAAGTTTAAAAAATATTAACAAAGTTGTACTTAACAATGTTGACAATGCACCTATCATTTAATCTTCAAAACATTACAATTAATGAATATAACATGGTCAGAGAAACCAGTAAATACGTTCAGACTTTTCATTGTTCTCAAGAGTCATAAAACCATAATAGATATGTATACGTATGCAGTGTTCCACAATGAATTCTTTAAAGAAGAAAACATTCACTATGGTCACACAGTATATTATGAACTCTTAGAAAAACCTTTGGTGAAATTTTAACAGCAATGTGTTATTATTGTGATTACTATTCTTATTCTGAAGTTCTTAAGTAGAGGGTTGAAGAAAACGTAACTGATGAAACATTTGCCACTCCAGCAATTTTACTGGAACACCACGTCTCTTTATGAAAGGCCTTAAAAATGGAACTTGTGAAAAGATCAGTTCAAGGATTGTCAATTCTTCCCAAATACATTTTCTCAAGTTGTCATTTTATAAGGAAATCAGTTTTGCTCACTGGCTCTTTCCCCTTTTATTGTACATAAAGTACTATAAACCTGTATGTTAATGACCAGCCGTTATAGGAATGGCAAAATGAGAGACCATTATGTGACAAACATACGGTAGGGGTAGAAGCCAGTAAACAATGTCAGCCATTATACCCTGTTTGCTGTTCTCAACATGTGACTTCCTAAGACAATTTTTGGTAATATGTTATCATCTGGGAGGTTAATCACATACTAAAAGCAATCCTTAGCATAAAACACAATATGGTCACTACAGCTTTTTTGTTGTAAAAAATCTTGAAATTTTTATAAACTCAAGTTGAAATTATGCAGCACTATCCTTTACCTTTATCATTTGTTGAATTCTAATAATTAGTCTATTTTCAACATGGCGGAGGTTTCTATTCTTGCATTTTCTGAGGAAGTTTTTCTATCAATTTGTCACTAGTGACTAACTCTTAGATACAGTAATTTACCCTAGAAACATGGCTGCATTTTTCCATACTGTGCATTTGTAAACTTCCTTTACAATGAGCCTACTTGCCTTCTCATGCATACCACTATGCACTGTGCTATCAGAAAAGGATATTAACCTTAGACAACTACAATATGTTAAACAAAAGAATGAATTCTTTATCATTACATCAGTAGGTTCAGTGATAGAAAAAAGAGAGTAATGTAAGTTTTGATGAAGAAAAAGAAAACCATATAACCTAAACAAGATATTTCTATTACTACTAGGGAAGAATTTAAATATTTTAAAAGATTGAAAGTAAGGGATCAAAATGAGAATATGGTGATTTAAGTATCATCAACTTCAATTTCTGCTGTGCTGTCAGGTCAAGATTAGTGAAACCTAGTAGCTCTATCAATATTTCCAGTATTGAATATAATTACTCAAGATGTGTTGGAGAAAGAGTGGTGTTTATCTTTGAAATAAGCTAGTGAGGCTCTTCCTTTGCTTACTGAGAACAACATCTTGCTTACTGAAGCCAACATCTTGGCTAGTATCAAAAATGTATGAATTCAGTTGGACATAACTTAGGCATAGAAAATAAAACATCAGAGTTTGAATGATTAACATTTCACAGAATTAAGAACAGAGTAAAAAATAAGGAAATCAAAGCAGTAATCCTTTCTTTATTTGTAATGGAGATAATGAGATTTTATCACCCAGTACAGAAAAGCGCATAGCAAAATCAGAATCCAATAAGTGCTTAGATCCCAATTTGTCAGGGACAGAAGAAAGTACAGTAATATATCAACATGCCTGAAGAAAATTCACATATAGTATTATGTGTACATATTACATACAATAGTGAAATGCAGTGCAAGTCTCTTACATAGATGACAAGGGAAAATACAGATTTCAACATATTTAGTTATCTCACAATTAAAGTTCAGCCTCTTTGGAAGAAGAAATAAAAGGAGTGAATGAACATTCAAGAAAATTCAGACATTGAATTTGCCTTTATTTTCTATAAGGTTAAACTAGATGAAGAGCTAGTAGACTTATTTGTACCCTATAAAAATAATATAAAAGTACCCAAACAGCCCTGTCTGGTGTCACTTAGTGGATTGAGCCCTGGCCTGTGAATGGAGGGGTCACCAGTTTCGTTCCTGGTCAGGGCCTGGGTTGCAGGCCAGGTCCCCAGTTGGGGGCAAGGCAACTGATAAATCAATGTATCTCTCACACATTGATGTTTCTTCCTCTGTCTCTTTTTCCCTCTTTTCCTCTCTTTTTAAAAGTAAATAAATAAAATCTTTTTTAAAAAGTGCCCAAACAAAATTGACCCAGAAATTTTCAACTGATAAAGAGATTTTCTCCACAACATCAGATATATTCTGTCAATTTTTGACATAGATTTATTAAGATAAACCATTAAGGAAGTGATTATTAGAAAAACAGAGAATTCTAAGAAGCCAGCTCAGCTCTGAAATGAAAAGTTCTTAACAATATGACTTATTAAGCTATTTCATCCAAACTTCTAATAATAAAAGTGAGTTTTTCTTTCCTTTGTTTCTTTCTTACAATGTATTTATTTAGTTCTTTATCTGTGTAAAACACTGTGCGGGGCATTGATTATACAATTTCTTCCCACTTCAAAGTCACAATGTAATAAGTGATAAAATTAAGACTTTAAAACACAATGCAATAGGTGTTATAAAGGCTGTACAGATTTAGGGGTCATGGATGAATACCCAAGGTGACATCTAAGCTCCAGTCTGAAAGATGAGTAGGTGTTATATAGTGATAACAACAGTGGTTTTATTCTTTCTGTTAGAAGGAAGATACTTTATAGTGGGTTGTTGGAAATAGTGTTCCTAAGTAAACAAGTTCTTAATAAGAAGGGCACAGAGAAGTGGGGCAATCCAAGATGGTAAGGATGTTAGACATTATAATACATGATAAGATATTTAGATATTGTATCACCCTGAAAGGAACAAGGAACCAGTGGCGTTTTTTTTAATGAGGTAATATGATGATATTTTGTTGCTGTTGTTGAAAATGATTATTTGTGTTATATAAGAAACTAATTGTAAGAGTAAAAACCAAATAAATTACATAGTAGTAATAGTTAAAGTAGATTAGGAGAGTGGCAAATAACTTTTGTCTTTGGAAAAGGACAATGGAAAATACGAAAAAGGAATACATTTGAGTCATACTTTGGAGGTATACTTAGAATTAGTCTGTAGTTAACTGGATGCAAGGTATAAGAATGAAACAAATCAAGAGTGGTGCTCATACTTACAGTCTGAGAAATATATTTATATATCAATAAATGTGCTAAATATTAGAATTTTATATCATATTTAAGATGTTCTTCACAAATAACCAATTATATAAATAGCAGAAATTTTTATTGGACATCATACCCAAATTGGCTATAAAACACACATATGTATACATGCACAAATACATATACTTACAAACAAAGGCAACTCTAAAAGAACAATAGAAAGTTATCCTTCACAACTACTATAAAAATACTTTTCTCTCCAAATTTCAGTGACCAGATGAAATAAACCTGCATTTTGTAAATATAGTTAGATTTTTATTTTGACTTTGAAATCATTCTTGGAATTTTTGTAAAGGTTTTTCCAAGAACAAATAGAAAATTTATTCTCAATAATAATTCAATATTGGCTACCTTCTCTTTCACTAGACTTTTATTCTTAGATTTTGGATTTTCTACATTTACAGTTATGTCTCCTGACAACAAAGACAAGTTTATTTCTTCCTTCCCAATAAGCATATATTTTACTTCTTATTCTTGTCTTACTGCATTAGCTAGTACTTCAAGTATGTCAAAACACAGCAGTGATGGAGGTATCCTTCTTTACACCTAATTTCATGGCTTCAAGCTTCTTACTATCAAGTACGATGTTAGCTGTGGAATTTTTTTTTTTTTTGGTAGATGTTAGTAATCAAATTGAGAAAGTTCCTCATTATTCCCAGTTTACTAAAAGCTTTTATAATTAATGGTTCTTAGATTTTTGTCAGACATTTTTGTGATTTTATTTGTATCATCATATAATATTTAATATTTATCCCCTTGATGTAATGAATTACATGAATTTATTTTTAAATATTGAACAAGCTTGGCATAACTGGTATAAATCTGACTTGGTTGTGGTGTATATATTGTTTATGCATTGTTGGATTTGATTTGCTATTTTGTTGAGGACTTTTTGCATCTATGTTGACTATATTCATGAGAGATAGTGACCCATAGTTTTCTGTTCTTGTAGTGCCTTTGTCTGGTTATGGTATTAGGGTAATTATGAGCTAATACAATATTAGAAAGCACTGCCTCTTCTTGTATCTTCTGAAAGAGATTAGATATAATTGGTGTAATGTCTTTTTTAAATATTTGATAGAATTCACCAGTGAATCAATCTGAGTCTGAAGTATTCTTAGAAGCTTATTAATTGTGGATTCATTTTTAATAGATAGATGCCTATTATTATCTTCTATTTTTCTTGTATGAGTTTTGGTATATTGTGACATTCAAGGGATTATATTATTTCATCTAGATTTTCAAATTTGTGGATGTAGAACTCTTCATAGTACTCCTTTTCTATGCTTTCAATGTTGGTGGATTCTATAGAGATGTTCACTCTTTTAATTCTAATGTTAGTATATTCTGTGTTCTCTCTTTCATATTTAGTTAGCCCAGTAAAAGTTTATGATTTCTTAACCATTTGGTTTAATTTATTTTCTCTGAATATTTATTTTTAATTTCATTGCTTTGTGCTCTGTTTTTATCATTTCTTTCCTTCTGTTTACTTTGGTTTTGTTTTGCTTTCATTTTTGTAGTTTCTTAAAGTGTAAGCTTAGCTGATTGATATTAGAACCTTCAAGTATTTTTAACCCTCAAGTTGTCACATTTTAATAGTTTACTATTTGAAATATAATCAATCAAAACTCCCATTTTTATGTTTGTTACAATTTTAAAAAGTGCACTATACTTCAAATATAAACAAGTGTGTATGTATCTGTGTGTGTTTTCAATAATTTCACACACATGCCTATTACACATTTCTGTTTTCTTTCATAAAACATTAAATATGTTTCTTTTTAAAATAATTTAAAAATATTCTAACCACTTTTGATTTCCTTGGTTCTACATTTGCCTTTTTTCTAGCTATAGATAAATAAAACAAGATCACATCCATTTCCCTTCAAGTTAAAAGTAATCTTTTGTGCTTCGGTATAGATTATACACCCAACTATTTTGTTCCACTTAATAATTCTTTATCTTTAGAAATAGAATAATAAATATTGTCACTTGTCTTGACAAATCAGGAAAAATTTAAACTTATGATACCTTCTTTAAACTTTCATTTTGAAATAGAAAATATTTCAAATACAGAAACTGAGAAGTGAATGTGTAATCATTGTAAAATTTGTTTATTTCTGTCAGTAGGGGACAAGTTGCAAATTTCTGTTATATCTAGGTTATAAATATCATTAGATTGATTCACTTTTGAATAATTGTCTACCTTTGAATGGTTTCCTATATTTAAGTGGAAATTTCAACAAACCTGGTTTCTCTCACTATAAATAGCACTATCGGCTCTACTTCAAAGTGTAGGCTTTACAAACATTTTAATCTCACACCTTTCATCCATATCCTTTACAAATTCTTGATAATCCTCAGTTATTATTGCTAAGATAGCAAATTCTACATATATAATAAACTATGAAACCTTGCCAAAACTGTTGCATAAGTTCTGGAGTCAATTTTTCCCTTTGTCTTATAGTAGAAAAGGAAAACTTATACACTTACTACTTTTCCCAGTTTTATTGAAGTAAAATCCACATATAACATTGTGTAAGTTTAAGGTATATGGCATGTTGATCTGAAACACTCACTTACTGCAAAATAATGACCACAGTGAGGTTAGTTAACATCTCCTTCACCTCACATATTATTTCCTTTTTTGTGGTGAGAACAATTTGAGTCTACTCTCTTAGCTACTTTCAAGTATTATATATAATAGAGTACTATTAAGTATAACCACTATAATATGCATTAGATCCCAGAACTTATTCCTCTTTTACCTGAACATCTGTACCCTTTGCCAACATCTTCCCATTTTTTTCTCCCCAAGTCCCTAGCTATCACCATTCTTCCCTGTTTCTGAGTCTGCCATTTTTTAGATTTCACATACAAGTGATATCATACAGTGTTTAACCTGCCATGTGTAACTTATTTTACTTAGCATAATACCTACAATATTTGTTCATATTGTTGATAAAAGTATGATTTCCTTCCTTCTTCTGCTGAGTAATATTTTAATTGAGATGTATACTACATCTTTTTTATTAATTCATCCATAGACAAAAAAATAGGTTGTTTTCATATAACTGGGCTAATGTGAATAATTCTGCAGTAAACATAGAGGGCAGATATCTTTTCAAAATCCTCAGCTTATTTTATTTGACTATATATTCAAAATTGGGATTGCTAGGTCATATGGTATTTCAATTTTTAAGTTTTTGAAGAACCTCCATACTATTTTCCATAGTAGCTGTGCCTTTTTATGTTCCCACAAACTGTGCAAAGGATTCTCTATTTTCTACATTTTTGTCAACATTCTTATCTCTTATCTTTTTGATGGCAGCTGTACTAACAGGATTCAGGTGGTATCTCTTTGTGGTTTTGATGTGTATTTCCCTAATTATTGGAGACATTAAGCATCTATTTATGTACCTGAGGTCCATTCAGAAGTTTTCCTTGGAAAATGGCTGTTCAGTTCTTCTGCCCATCTTTTATTGTTAACTTTTGTTTTGTTTTTTTTTTTTAAGATTTTATTTATTTATTTTTAGAGAGAGGGGAAGGAAGGAAGAAAACAGGGAGAAAAACATCAATGCATGGTTGTTTCTTGTGCACACCCTAATGGGGACTTGGCCCACAACCCTGACTGGGAATTGAATGGGCAACCCTTCAATTTTTAGGTTTGCTCTCAATCCACTGAGCCACACCAGCCAGGGCCCTCTACCCATTTTTAATTGTATTATTTGTGGGCTTTTGTTAGTTTGTTTGCTTCTATGTATGGAGCAGTATTATACACTGTGGATATTAGCCCCTTATCAGGTATATGATTTGCAAGTATATTCTCCCACTCCTATTAATTTTATTGAAGGTATCTTTTGTTGTGCAGAATCTTTTTTAGTTTGATGTAGTCTACTTGTTGATTTTTTCTTTTGTTGTTTGTGCTTTTGGTGTCATATCCAAAAAAAAATCTTTGCTAAGATCAGTGTCAAGGAGATTTTCCACTATGTTTTCTTTAAGGAGTTTTGTGGTATTGGTACTTATTTTTAAGTATTTAATCCATTTCAAGTTATTTTTTTGTGAGTGGTCTAAGTTAGAAGTTCTATTTTATTCTGTTGCATGTGCACATATACTTTTTCCAATACCATTTATTGAAAAGGCTGTCCTTTCCCCATTATGTATTCTTGGCTCTCATGTCAAATAATAGTTGACCATATATGCAAGGGTTTATTTCTGGGCTCACTATTCTGTTCCATTTGTCTATTTGTTCATTTTGATGCTCATACCATTCAGTTTAGATTTCTATATCTTTGTAATATAGTCTTTTAAACTATCAATTGAAGGCAACACAAATTAATTTGTCCTCACCAATTCTACACATCTCATGTTAAAAAATAAGAATGCCCTGGTTATGATTTTACTTAGCATAATGCCTTCTGCAGAAATAGCAGCTATTTCTGCAGACCTGAGGGTAATACTCCCTTAGTTCAAGACCACACACACACACTGTGCAATCATACACATACACACCTCTCATACTACTCATGTTTTCCCTATGGGCAGATACATACATCAATTCACTAAGAAAGAATTATTTTCCTCAGAATATTGCTTGAAAATTACTTAGAAAAGGTCTTTTAAATATTGCTGAAATCACTGACTTTAGGGGAGGTCTATAGTTCATACATTCTCTCCTGCCTACTTTAAGTATTTGGAATTTTCTTGACTAAAAGGCATAATTTAAGTTTTCCATTCATACATTACCATTAAAGGTGTACCTCCTGTTTCCTTAGTTACTCTTTTTTTTTTTTTTTTCATTTCCTTCTAGGCCTTTGCAATATAAGCCTGTAGTACAAACTTGCGGGGAAAACATGGAGTGATAAGCCAGTGTTATAGAGGTGTATTCTGACCTTGGTACCAAGTACATTATCTCAGCATTTCCATCTTTTGTTTTTGAATGGAAAAATAAGAAATGTCTTTGATGGAAATGTCAAATATTGCTAGAAAATCTATTATGGCTTCAATGTATGGGTAAAAGCCTTCAGTAAAATATGCATTAAAAAAATTAAAGAAAAAGACAAAGATGAATGAGGTACAGTTTTAAAAGAATGTGAAAAAAGCACAATTTCAATTACAGAAGAGAAACTAAATGATCACAAAGATGCAATATCACATAAATTATTAGTGACAATAGTTTGATTTTAAAATATTCTTATTATACTATGATTCTTAATTTTGTTTATGTATGTAGTCAACATACATAAATGTGAAATAAAAGTAGGTGGAAAAGAATGTAAACAAATAAACATCAATGCCTAATGATTGATAAAGTCCTATCATCTCTCAATTTATAAACACTTTGTTACACATAACTGTTAAATGGTAATAATGCCTTAAAATATTTATTCTAGTCCACCAGCAATAAAGCATGCTTAATGTAACATGAGTAAATGTGGATAAGTATTAAGCATATCATTGTAACTCCCTGCTATGTGTTACGGTGTAAACCAAAGCTTTCCTCTACATTTTAAGTGCCTATATTTAATCTCCGCTCTATTTAATTTTATGTTTAGATTCTTTGAAGCCCAATTTTATGACTTAAAATGTTTTGAAGCTTAATATCCTACTTGTCATTACAAACAGTGTAAAGCAAATTGAAGTAATGCTGAAAAAGAATAAATAAAAAAGAATGCAAAAGTCCCATCTGGTGAAGAAAATGTTACATGCCAAATTCTCATTCCATGGGATTTTCTGGCAACTAGATATGAGAAGAATCTAGCTTAGATAGAAAACATGTTATTTAAGAAATAAGATGGTGAGACAGTTCATGAATTATTATTATATTTCTTCATTAGCAATTATAGAATCTGCATATTAGCTAAAGAAAGCTAAAAGATGATTATAAAACATTCTGATAAATTTAAGGGGGTGTGTGATAAGCACAAAGGTTAAAATAATAACAAAATGATGGCTGCTGACTTCAGCATTTTTAATTTGCTATTATATTCTGTTAAAATGCCTTTATTAGAGAATTTCATGTGCTCCTGAAATAAAAATTAAGTTATGCAGGCAAAAGGGAGGGCCATAAGAGAAAACTTTTTAGAGAAGAAGAAACATTGACAACCATTGATGAACCAGAAAATACCATATTAGAAAAAAAAACAGTTGATGATATTAGAATTACTTAGCCTTGAATGAAAACACTAACGATGACAATAACTTTCTTCAGACACAGAAAGTTTTCTCTAAAGAGATGCTATATATGCACTTTAAATAAATCTAAATATCCTGCTTGGATAAGTTTCTGATGGTCAGAGATGTGATAAAATTACAGTAGCAAAAACATTATCAGAATAGAATAAATGTACAAGAATAATTGTTTATGAGCAATTGAGAACAATGAGTTGTTTGTGATTTTAATTATTCCAGATGTATGATCTTGGGAAAAATGACTTACCTTCCTACAGTTTTCTTACTAATAAGTTCAAAATATCGACTGGATTCAGTTTAAGGTAAATTATAATTCTGAAATGGTATTCTTTTGATGTAATGGCCCTCATTATCGCATGCCATCAAGATGTTTCATTTTCCATAATTGTAACAGGGTGCAGCCAAGAGGGGGGCCCCAAAAGGGAGTTGGAATGGGGCCCAGAACTCACGGTGTCCAGGAAATATTAGAGGGACATATAAGATGTCCTCACCCCCTCTCCCACAGGTATGAGTTGGGGGAAGGGACAAATGGAGCAAGGCCATTGAGTTGTTTTGCATAGCAACAGTTTTGCAGATAAGCTCTACAACAGTCATTTAACATATCTATAACCTTTAACTGGTTTCATAGATATGTTAAACAGCTGTGGCCATGCTCTGAGCCAGGGGGGATGGAAAGGCCTTCCCCAAGG
The DNA here is from genome assembly GCA_004027475.1 of Anoura caudifer. Lineage (NCBI taxonomy): Eukaryota > Metazoa > Chordata > Mammalia > Chiroptera > Phyllostomidae > Anoura > Anoura caudifer. The sequence goes on from PVKU01006504.1 coordinate 69,921, forward strand.
ACGTGACTGGGGGAGGAACCCTAAGTTAAAGCACCTGTGTGGGAGCTTGGAGAAGATTGGCTCCAGAAAATGGGACACACCTGCCCAGACTCATGATGGCATCCCAATAACCTTGGAAACATACAGGAATGTTGGCAAGTATAACCTATTGTAGGAGGAGTCGGAAATGGGGCTGCAGAGGAGGATTGGCGTGGGGTATTTAAACGGAGATGCGGCAGCCATTAGAGAGATCCATGCGGTTTCACCAGAGAGCGGGACCCATAGCTCTATGAGGGAAAATCACCATGTGGCTTTAGCAGAGAATTGCCACTCGGCTTTGCTCCAGTGGAGACCCTCTCGCAGCTTTGCCAGAGGGAGAGATCCATGCGGTTTCACCAGAGTGCAGACCCCTGCAGCTTTGGTGAAGAGGGAGAGCCACGAGGCTTTGCCAGAGTGGGACCCTTCCCCACAGCTTTGGTAGAGGAGGGACCACATGGCTTTGGGGTGCTCCCTTTGGCTGCGTGGCCTGGGAACAAGAGAGACTTTGCCTGGAAGAGGGCTGGAAAGGACTCTTGCCAGTAGGCCATGAGAAGGTGCCACATGGCTTCAGATTAACCAGAGATCCTGCCTGGACGACGACACAGCTGATGGTGTCAAGAGCCTGGATCCCAGACGTTTGCTTCTCTTCCTTGCAATTACGGTACCCTGACTTAGGGCAGAGGGAGATAGGAAGCACTGTGGGTGTCTGTGGGTGTCCTAAAGGACTTTGATATTTTAATGAAGATGTTAAGTCACTACTTTAACTCTGTGTAGCATTAAATAAACATTTCCTTTCCTTTTCACAAATCTCTGGCTTTGAGAGACATCTTTCCATAAGGCAGCGGACAATAACGGACCTTTTCTGTTGCTCTGTAACTTAATCAGTGTGTCAAAAGCTAAATATGAGATTACCTAAACCACAGGTGACAAGCACAAGGCCTGTGGGCCAAACCCAGCCCTCCACCTTGTTTTATCTGGCTCAGCACCTTGTTTATTCACAGTGGCAGAGCAGAGCTCCTTGCCCCTAGTAAAGGAGTAGCTACATTTACACAGTCCTAAAATTACATGTGGCCCTTTGAAGGCAACCGTGAGGCTGATGTGGCTGGCACCTGGTGAAAATGAGTTTGACACCCAAAACTTTTAATATTCATTGTACTGCATATGTTTAATTCATATTAAGTATGTAATTAAAATGCAAGTTCAATACTAGATTATAGAAAAATTCATGCAAAAAGGCTCTTACATTATGCCTTGATTTAGGAAAACAGAGTGAACTCCGACCTTACGTATCTATACTTATCCTTGATCAGGCACGGATAGGTTACTTGACAGAATTCTGCATGTTAGCTGAAGGTAGCTAGAAGATGATCATGACCTGTTTGAGAGAATCAAAGTGATATCAAAGGGATGCATAACAATAAGTGCAAAGATGTTGGGAACCGCCCTGCCTGGTTTCAGAAGCTCTAACTCCCCCACCCCACCCCATGGCTAAGGCTATGTAAGTGACCTTCGGACCGTAAGCCACTAAGGAGACAAGGCTATCTCCCTGGCAGGAGCACTACTTCTGCTTCATCCATAACTGGCCCCCAATGCTGGATTGGTTAGCCAATGATGGGTAAGATTCCCCAAAAGGTAAATGACCTAAGACAGGCACGATCATATGGAGGCCCTAAGGAAGGACTTGGAGGGCTACAGCAAAAGGGGGTGATGGGCCCTGTCCCCTAGGCCACCCTGACATAGCCTGAGTCCTCATTCTGTCTGCAAGAAGTCTCAAAATCTCTTGGCTGCTTTGCTTATCCTGCCTGACTTAAGCCTGAGACAATGCCTTAAACCTGAAACAAAGCCTGAAACAGTGGGTGCAGCCCTGTGCTGGAAACAGCAGGTTCCCTAGGGTGATCAGGCCTAAGAAAGAATATGTAAAATCCTGGGAAACCTGCTTTGTTTAGAATACTCTCAATTAAATAAGGGTCCAAGCAAGAAGTTAGTTTGTTCCCCAAAGTTTTAATGCTCTTTAGCTATTTGACCCTGACTCAAAATAGGTCCTCAGAGTTCTGTGTACATTATGTATTGCTTGATCCTTACTGCCTGATAAGGATGAATGAGCTTTACGTATATTCCTGTGCAAAGGAACCTAATAAAAGCCCATTGAGGAAAAGGCTCTTGGCCCTTGGCCTCTGAGAGATCAGCCACATTTCCTCCCCAAGCAGATCATGTCTTGGGAGACTCATTCTCATCCGTGGCTCGGAGGACCCTGTGGGCGGAGCACCCCATACAAAGATTATAATAACAACAAAATAGATCCACAGACAAATTACATTCTTTTTTGATGTGACTTCTTAAAAGATATTTGGTAATTAATGAAATTTAATATGTGAAGACAACATGTATGGTTAATATGGCCATAAACACATACATATTCAGGAACACTTTTTACATGGTTTTTCCTCTATAATCATCATCACTCAGAATAATAGAACAAAACTGAAGGACTTGTCATATTCTGGAATCCACCATATAAAAAGCAAGATCTGTATTTGAATCCATTTGTTTAGTATTTTGCTTCTGCTATACATAACTAGGGATGCTTATATACTTTAAATCTCTATATTTCTTTAGCTCGTTAAAAAGAAAATAGCCTGTAATACCTTTGTTTCCAAATTTAACTTTGTTTTATCTTAGTTTATACAAGGGATCTATGTTATGGTCATAATAATCTATTACAAAAATATATAAAATTTTAATTATTTGGATTTTTTCAGTACTCTAGGTACAAATTATTTTTTTAATTATGATTTCCCAGACATAATTAAGTTGACCACTACTCTTCCCAGCCATCCTGAAAAATGCCTATTTTGCCATAAAATTGGGTTTTAATGCAAGAAAAAAAAATTAATTACTTACTAAAACTTTGTATAAAATATGTAGTTTGTAGCAAAGATTCAGAAGATACCATAATAAATTAATCTCATAAGATTTTTGTGAGTAAGCTCAGTCATTGTTCTGTTATGTACCAGGAACCGAGCAGTTCCCTTTTTTCTTTCTTTTTTTGTTAAATTTATTGGGGTTACGTGGTTAATAGCATTATATAAGTTTCAAGTTTCAAACCATATATAGAACCTCCCTTGTTTCCAAAAAGATTGCACACCAAAACCATGGTCAAAAGGTCCCCATTGTTGCTTCTTTGTCCTTTTGGAGCTTAAGTGGGCCATGCAAACAGGTGTCCACCCTCTCTGGGGCATGCATCTGTGGGTCCTCAGAGTAGCCCTTGTCTCCAGCAGGTCTCTCTCTCCCTCCCTTCCCCTCTCCTGCTCTCTCCCCCTCTCTCTTCTCCTCACTGCCCCCTTCCCTTTCCCTCTCAGATAGTGGGCAGTGGGAGGGGGACTGCTTCCTATCAAGGCCTTTGGGCTCAGGAGCCTGAGCACAAGCTGTCACCAGCCAGCCAAGGGAAGGGAGGGCATAAGTGCTTTTTCCACCTGCTCTGCTTTTAAAGACTGCCCCCATAATGTCCCACAATAGTAGAAGTAGATGGGAGTAGATGAGACGGTCTGTCTCTCCCATCCAATCACCTCCCTAACTTTAGGCTCTAGCCCTACGTGCTTCCTTTTTCGGAGTCAGTATGTTGTCCCATTTGCTGGGAAAATGTACGCATGTGCAGTCTCCTTGTTTCTCCACCCTTCCTCATTTCCAGTGGGGAGTGGTTTCTATCCCCCTTACTTCATGCCTACCCCCATTGTCTATTCTCCCTTTATCACCATATATTTGACCCTGTTTATCCTTCATGGACCATCCTTCCCCTTTGGCAAACTTCATACTGTTTATAGTGTCTATGAGTTTGTTTGCTTTTGTTTGTCCATTTGTTGTTTTTTGTTTTATATCATGTCCTTTCCCATCTGAGGTCCCAACTTTTTAAGGAGCAATCTGGTACTGACTTAAATGGCTCCAACAATAGGCATAATAACAACAGCAGTAACAACAGTGGCCTGAAAACCTGATCCCCAAGCAACCAGTAGTGTAGAAATAACCATACAAATTTGGCCAAAATTTGCAAGAACTCAGAATCAATCCAATATATTCTGATGGTTTTGGGAAATTCATTATAAGTAAATGAATTATCTATTTGGCTAATGATGCTTATTGTAAGATCATCATTTGAACCTACTTTGTGTTGTTTGAGTATAGTGACAAGAGACAGATAACTCAAAAAAACAAGGAAGAAGAGAAGACTTGTGAGGATTGTGCACCTGAAACCTGTATAATTTTGTTAGCCAATCACCCCAATAAATTTAATAAAAAAAAAAATCCTGTGATTAAAACTAAGTCTACACAACAGAATACTAAGCATCAGAAAGAAAGACGTTCCTACCTTTCATGACAGCATGGATGGAACTGGAGAGCATTATGCTAAGTGAAATAAGCCAGGTGGTGAAAGAAAATACCATATGATCTCACTTATAAGTGGAACCTATCAACAAAAGAAACAAGCAAGCAAAATACAACTAGAGATATTGAAATAAAGAACAATATGACTGTAATCAGAGAGAAGGGGGGAGAGGAATAATAGCAGATTATAGGGGTGTCATCAAGGAACATGTGTGAAGTACATGGACAAAGCCAAAGGGTTTGGGAGGCAGAGATGGGTGAGGTGGAGGCCATGGAGAGGTGAAAATGGAGACAATGATGCTTGAGCAACAATAAAAAAAAAAAGTTTACCGCCAGTGGCAGTGATAGAAGCATCGATGAGAACACATTAAAGCACTGTCTTTAAAACTACATGGATATTGGTGAGAAATGGAGATTAACAAGAAATGCAAACACTGTTGCTGTGGTATATAAAAAGACAGCAATGATGTAGAAACACAACAGAGGAAAAGTTTACATTCTGAATGGGAGCAAGGTCATATGGCTTCTCGTACATAATCTGATCTGTGTACTACTTGGAATTCCGACAATAGAATATACCTCCACATCACCCGTATGTAGACGTATATTCTTCATTTCACACAAGGATGGCTCTCACCCTGGATGACATTTAGAATCACTTGAAAAGCTTTAGGAACACAATAGTGCAAGTGTCTTGCCCCCAGAAATTCTAATTTAATTGAACCATAGTTCTTCCCCAAGTGATTCTAACATACAGTCAGTGAGAACCATTGGGTTCAATCATCTCGTTCTGCACACTCTAGATTTGAATATGTCTCTATAACCACAGCCACAGCATGCTATAAAAATGAAGGTAGAAAATGTAGAAGTATGCGGTATATTTTTAGGAAGATATCCATTAAAAACATTTAAATATATGCAGAATGTTTCCCTCTTTCAAATTTTGTTTCCAATGACAGATTTTTAGATAACTGGATTTCTTTTAATGTTGATAATATTTTCATGTATTGTTTATATTCATCTAGCTATTCTCCCACCAAATTTATCACTTTACCTGTGGATTGAGAGTTTAATGAACTGAGTTTTTATTTTAAAGTAAATATTAAGAACAAAGCAAACTTTACATTTGAATGTAAAGTTTCTATTTCATTTTTTAGACTTACTTAGATATCCATATCCTACATTACTATTAATTTTCCTAGTACTATCTCTTTTAAATAGCATTTTTATTTTAGAATAGTTTATATTTACAAAAAGTGGTAAAGACAGAATTACCATATACCTCAACACTGTTTCCCCTATTATTAACATCTCACATTAACATGTTACATTTGGCACAATTAACAAACCAATACTGATACACCATTATTATTTATTAAAGTTCGTACTTTATTCAGTTTTCTTTAATTTTTACTTACTGTCTTTTTTCTATTTCAGTATTCTATCGACCACATCTCCATTGGTTTCCATATCTCTGTGGACTCCTCTCTGGTGTGATAGTTCCTTAGATATCCCTTATTTTTGATGATCTGATCCATTTTGAGGATTATTTGTCAGATAATTTTGCAGAATGTTCCTCATTGAGGCTCATCTGATAGTTTCTCATGACTTTATTTGGATTATGGATTTGGTGAAGAAAGGCTAGAGAGGTAAAGTGCCATTCCCATCACATCATATCAAGGGCACATAACAGCAACATGACTTATCACAGTTGATGTTGACCTTGATAACCTGGCTTGAAGTTACGTTCCAGTTTTCTTTATTGAAGTTACTCCTTTTCTCTCCTGTCTGTACTGTACTCTTAGAAGGAATTTATTAGGGGCAAGTAAAACCAAATAAACAAAAAATAAATAAAACATAGTGATTGGGAATGTCAAAGAGACACAGGACCTAATTGCAAGAGCTCCTAATGGCTAAAGCTGGAACAAATTTTTAAAAATTAATAAAGTAGTATCAAATTATAACCTAGCATATAAAATAAATATCAGAGCACTCATACTGATATAAATAAGTGATTTAATAAATAAATAATTGAATAAATAATAAATAAATGGGAAGAACAGATAAATCTGCTGCACAAAAAATTCCAAAGATGTAAGTAGATTTGCTCTTCTCAAGGAGGAGGGGCATAACTCCTCACTCCTTATGTGTGGGCTGCATATAATTCTATTATTTAAAAAACCCATAGGGAGACGCAGTTTTCCAGCAATTTTCATAGTTTAAATATTATAGTTTCATTACAAAAATCTAGCTTTAAATGCATTGTTACTTCAAATGTTCGTGGATATTTGCTTTTAAAAAGTAAATGAATATGTCTGGAGACTCTGGCTAAATATCCATAAACATATGTTAGTTTCTAAAATGTTTTTATTTATCTGTTAACAGAACTTACAAATCTTAGAGAGTTTAAATATTTAGCAAGCATAATAATATGCCAGTTTATCAATATATTTAGACATTTCATGTAAAATGTTAAACAAGTATAAAAATAATAAGGCTTTGTTTACTTTGAGAATTTTCCACTAGAAATATTCTCGCAATAGTAACATGTAGAAAATGTAATTTATATGAATGAACTGGATTTCTTATCTAAATGACTTGAAGACTAACATTCATTAGTATAAATAAACTTTCAGACACTAGGTAATCAGCCTTATTCCATACAAAATTTCATTATTTTACAACTGAGATTTGGATCCAATTTTGTCTTCCCCTGATCTACTGCCTTTGTATTATTCTTTCCACTTTCTTTATTCTAAAATAAAATGTTTACACCATTGTTATTTTCCTAGAAAACATTAGAGGTATTAGTTTTTATATTTTTTCTAATTTTTAAAATTACATATGACCAGTTTATTGAATGAACTACATCAAAGGATGGAAGTAAAAACATTTTATAATTTCTCACTAATAGCCCATAAAATTTGTTCTCAGGACTCAATTTTGTCATTGTCATATAAAATCTTACACACATTTCATAACTGTTTTAATCACTTTACATACAGTAATAGAGTAGTTTTTTGCTCTTATAAAAATTTCAAGTCAGTATAATATCAAAGTTCCAAAATCTCATATAGTTTATTTTTGTACTTTTTCAGATTAAGCTGAGAAACCTTCACTGAGGAAGTAGCATATGGTTCATTTCTTCTTTCATTCTCCAACACCTTCTAGGTGCTGTTTAAGGGTAGCATAGGTTTGGAGCAGGGGTAATCTAGGAAGGTAAATAAGAGTTTACCTCATTAATAAGGATGCAATCTGGCCATATCACCCACCATGGAGAAATTCACCCAAACACTGATTCTTCCCTCTACGGCCACTTCTTTGGGTTCTTAGAAGGCCCTATTTGTTTCAATCTCTCAAGAACAAGTGAACATTTCTGAAATTTAAGTTTCCTTTCTTTGCCCTAGTTTCTAATGTCTGTATCTCTGATGAGTCAACAAACCTCACCACAAAGTTTCTCATTGTTTCTCTCAACCCAGTGCTCTTTCATGAGGCTTATCAATGATTAAGAAACCTCATGCATCCTTTGGCCAACAAGCTCTGGCTGATTGGCCATTCCAAAAGCAGTCACCTCCCATTTTGCCACTGAAGTGACCAGTTATGACTTCTCACATTTAGACTTTTCAGGCATATATCAGGTCACTCTTTGTGTTCTTTAGGAGCATAAAGCAAAGTTTCTTTAAATATTTATTTTCAAGCTCCACTTATGTGATCAAGTTGAATGATGGGGTGGGGTGCAGAATACACAGCATATCAGCAGCTTTCTATAAAGGGAGAGGTAGGAAAAGAGGTAATACTGACACAACACATTTTGGTTTACGCCTGTGCAAATTCTTCAGACATGCTCTGGCACTTGGCTTTGGAAAATGAGAATAAATATTTCCTAATGTTTAGTTGTATAAATACCCTGTTCTTATACAAGTGCATGTGTGTGTGTATATGTGTGTGCATATAGATATTTTATATATTTGCTATATATTTACATATACAAAATTAGGCCACAAATAAAGTATTAGTTGCCTACTCATCCTAGTCATATCCACAAAGATTAGTATCAATTATTAGTTGATGTTAATCTTTCTAAATGATTTATTAGATATTCATAGTGTGTATGTGCTAGTTAAAAATGCCATTTTATATTGCTTAGGAAGTTATTATATTATAAATTACTATATCAGAAAAGTATCAGAATGTGTTATTTTTGAATATGTACATTATATACATATATTGTATTCCATAGTCATATATATATATATATATAAATAGCATTAAAAAAGAAAACATTCCATCAGCACCAATGTAACTTTTTTTAGCAAACTTAACTTCACAAACTATTAACTAAGTCTAGGGTGCAAAGCAATAGACTTCACTAGAGGTAAGTTTATATTGTAGGTCACTGAAAAAATAGTGGCAGTTATGCTTTTATTTTGTCCATGTTTAAAGTTAATGTGAATCTCTAATCATGCTGATCACTTATCTTGCTAATTGATAATATCTTAAATACATGCAGATATGTTTCTATGAGTATAAATGTATGGATAAGAAAATATTAACATAAGATTGTTCCCACAATCTCTTCCTCTGCTTGCTATAGAAAAGCCAGTTTTGATTAAATTCCCAGGTCTTGGTAGTGCATAATCAGGATAACTAAATTAGTGGAAGGATTGAGGGGCCCTAGACCACCTCAACCTTCAATGAAGCAGAGATATTTTGGGTGGGAAAATTACTGAAAGTCAGAGAGAAAGAGGGGATGACAAGAAAGTATTCATACTGAGACCCAAAAAGAAAATTTAGAGAGTAGAAGCTGACATTAAATACCCTGGCACATTTATTGTGGATGTGAGGTGTTGAGAGAAGGAAACAAGAAAAAATATATAATTCTAATTATAAATATACATTTGTTATTAAAATAATTACATTGTGCATTTCTAAGAGTCAAATAAAAATTTAAATTAATTTCATTTAACATAAACATTTTATATTACTTTAGATATGTGAAAGACTTTTAAATGTGCCTCCCATGCCCAGTCTAACCACGTAGAAGCTACAGTTAGGATGGATTTTATTTTATATCTACCTCTTATCTTCCCTTTCACTACATCACTATAATGTTTCTATTATGAAGATAATTATATGCTTAGGTCTATATGAGATAGATAGATAGGTAGTTAGATGGACAAATGAGGCACTCTTGTTTCCTATAAACACTTGGTGTTTCCTCTATCAAATTATGATTTTTACCAGTATATGACCAGTTCTCTAAAATTAAAAACCAACTTTTTTTTCTTTTCCCTTGACACTAGGTGGTAATTCTTAAAAGAAAACTTTGTGAGATCATATGGTATTTGTAGGAGGTGGGGGTGGAGGTTGGGGGAGGGGAGGGAGGGAAATGCAGACAACTGTAGTTGAACAGAAATAAAATTTTATAAAATCAACTGTGACATAGTGTTAGTTTCAGCTGATGAAAAGCTTGCACAAATCAGATTTTAAATTGCTTTAACTGTTTCCCAGTTAAATCTAAGTGGAAACTTCTTCAGTCTGCTTCTAGAAGAAAGGAATAAAATAGCCAAGGCTCTTACACACTAGATTTTGAAAGGTAAATGGTGAAATAGAGTTTTAAAAGTTTTCAATTTCTTTATTTGTTTGAATATATAGAACCAGAGTCCTCTTTAACTGGTTGTACATCAGCTCTGAAAATGTGTACCGATTTTAAAGATTTTTTTTCCTCTTAAAGATGCCCTAAGGGTCAGTCTGCTCCTTATCTTCAAACCACAATCAAGAGTTTAGTTAACTACCACCTCAATCTGATTTTTATTATATTATGTCTTACTAATTGCACTTTTTTGAAAGATGTAATAGAAAGACCACTCTGTTATTACAAACATAGTAAATACTTTACGATAAAGAGTAAAATTCCTTGTATAAATCTAAATATAAATAAGCGTATTTGCAGAATATCAACCCAGGTAATCAACTGTTATATTTAAATTTATATCATATTTAAATTACATATATTATTAGGTTACATATTTTCCTATGTTTTTGGGTGCACATTGTTTTTAATCACTTGCATTTCTATTCCATTATACATTTACATTCCATTATAAAAATAATTATTTTATTTTATTATTTTATTTTTAACAGCAAATTCACCAGTCCTTAATTTTTTCTTTTTCAATAATACACATCTGAGGTTACATTTATTGATTTGAGAGAGAGAGAAAGGGGAAGAGAGGGAGAGATACACTGATGTGGGAGAGAAACATTCATTGGTTGCCTCCCTTATGGACCTTGAACCGGGACCACATGGGCAACGTGGGTTTGTGCCCTTGGCCAGAGCTGGAGCCTGCAGCATGTGTGGTGTATGGGCCGGTGCTCTGACTGAGCCACCTGGCCAGGGCTATTTAATCTCCTTATTCTTGAAAAATATCGAAAGAAACCATTATTATTCTATTAAAGAAATAGTAGTAAAAGGTAAGTTCTTCACTACTTTCTTCATATGAAATATTATTAAATGATCTTTTCTTTTGCACGTATTACTGTTCACTTTAACTTACATTATGTGTATTCAACAAATTGCTTCCTTTTTTATCACTCAACAAACTACTTTCTTAATAAACGACTTTGTCTAGAAAACCCTGAGATAACCAGAGACTTATACAATTGCTAATAGAAGTTGTTGCAATTTTAAATTTGCTTATTTATATCTTTTCTGTATTATTATTTCTATTTTTATATGTTTGCTCTACTTTCTCCATTATTTTGAGCAGGAAGAGCCTGTGTTTATCCTTTCTATTGTATCTCACCACTGAAGCTTAGACACTTTTATGGATATAGCTCAGAGGTTTTTTTTAGTCATCTCAGTCTGAAACATAAAATAAAGCATTTGCATATCAACATTTTTATTACTTAGTATTAAGACATAAAGTAAACGGGAATAAGAGATAAATTAGTTATGATCCTTGTAGGACCTGGTGTATTGTTGACACAGAAGTTGATATAACTTTATTTTCCTTATTTTTTAAAAGATTGTATTTATTTATTTTAGAGAGAAAGGAAGGAAAGGAGAAAGAGAGGGAAAGAAACATCAATGTGTGGTTGCTTCTCATATACCCCCTCCTGAAGACCTGGCCTGCAACCCAGGCATGAGCCCTGTTGGAAGTCAAACCAGGGACCCTTTGGTTTGCTGTCTGGCACTCAATCCACTGAGCCACACCAGCTAGAGCTAACTTTAATATTTATTATGAAATAAATGTAATATTGCTATGTAATTATTGTTATTTTTAAATGAATCCTCACCTGAGGATATATTTATTGATTTTTAGAGAGAGAGGAAGAGAAATAGAGAGAAAGGGAGAAAGAAAGACATCATTCACCGCCAGGAATCAAACCTGCAATCTAGGTTTGTGCTCTGACTGGGAATGAAACCCACAACTTTTTTGGTGTAAGGGAGGATGCTCTAGCCAGCTGAGTCACCTGCCCAATGCTGCTGTGTAATTATTAAAAGCAACATCATTAGAACATGGTCCAAGACTAAGCACTTTAAAATGCTAAATGAACATGAACATGGTGAATCTTGCAAATTTTTTGTTAATTTGAAGACCTAATCGTGTCAGAAATTAGATATTAAAAAAAGGAAACTATTTTGCATAATAAAGGCTGCCTACCAAAAATACAATATATGGGTTAGTAATGAATGTAGGCTGAACAATTAAATCTTAAGTTATGCTTCTATTTTAGTAAAATGCTGAATATTATTAGTCAGTGTTACCCTTCCATTTCTTTATGTTTATCTGCTGTGTTTACTTATCTCAATTCTGTCTGACTTCTATCTGACCACCATTGATACAGTTAGAGCAATACTGTAACATAATCATATCCAAAAAATACCAGAAACAATTTCACAAAGATTGAAGAACTACTTTTAGAAGATCATAGAAATGTTCTCAGGCCCTGTGAGAATACAACATTGACTTTGCTGGTGAAAATAATCTAAGGATCAGTAATGGAGTGCAAGTTAAACTAAATATATATTAAAATGTAAATGTCTTCCTTGGTTTCCAAAATTTGGTTAGGATAAAGTGATGTAAATAGTTTAAAAAGAGGCCACTAGCTAAGCCTAGATTTATAAAAGAATATTGAAAGTAAGATTTTTAATGTCTAAGATATCTATAATGGAAAGTTATATTCGAAGAAGAAAGAAGTCAAAGCACATTATTTGAATATTCAATTAAAATGATACATCTAAATAGCTGATAAAATAGAATAGATGTGATTTGAGAGGAAGGTTCTTGTCAAACTTGTGGTACTCTGAAAGATTGATTCAGTAAGTAGTATTCAATTTGGTTAGTTGCAATCGGTGGTGATAATAATGCTTTGTATGTTGCTGCCTTGCAGCTTTGCACTAGATAAGGGTAAATGAGAGTAAACAAATTTCATTACATATATTTAGCTTTACTTGCAAGGTATCAAAGGTTTCCTGCATTTTGCATATAACAATAATTTCTTGTTGAAAGTATTGTTACCTTATTGAAGGTATTGACAATGTTTTACTGATTTAATATTTATGCTCTTTTTTACTTTAATTTGATTTTGTACTCTGAGAGTCATTGTAAATTAGTTCATAATCTCACCTTGTGGACTGCAGCATATTAGAATGAGCTTTTACTAGTGCTATTTACATACAGAAAAGTGATTAAGATAACTTTGGTCCCATAGTTGAATGCTGATATGCCAGACTTAAGACTTTAAAACAAAATGATGACTTAAAAAGTGCTCCTCTTTCACTGGCTGGTGTGGCTCCATAGATTGAATGCAGGCCTGCAAAACAAAGATGACTGGTTTGATGCCCAGTCAGGGCACATGACTGGGTTGCAGGTCAAGTCCCCAGTTAGGGACAAAGAGGCAGACACACATTGATGTTTCTCTCCCTCTCTTCTCCTCTCTCTAAAAATAAACAAATAAGAATCTTTTTAGAAAAGTGCTCCTCCTCATCCATTTATGGACTACTTCATGTGTTGTATGAGGTTAGTTTACTAAATTGTTAGAGGAAGTTGAGTTTTCTGGAAGACATTCAGAATTGAGGCTGGGGAAATAAAGGAAAGGGATTTTAATATAATAATTTGAAGCCTACTCATATTTCTCTCTCTTGTCCTTGGAAGATTTGTCTCAATTTCCTCAAAAGAAAAATCTTTAAGAAAACTGCCTTGGTGAAGAACATTTCTTGGACACTCAACAGACACAATAGACATTTGTAAGTTGGTAACGAGGGGCCAGCCATTTCCTCACCTCAGGTGCTCAAAGGTTCAATGTGTGCAGTGGTAAAAGAAGATACTGCTGACTGAAGCTAAGTTTGGAATTCAGAGAATAGTGCTGACAGCAGAAACGAGATATTATAAATGACTATCAAGTGCATGTCACCCATAGAAGATTCTTCCTGATGAAAGGATTGAGAGACCTTAGGAGTGAACTGACTCCTCTGAATAGGAACCCAGTTAAAACGAACAGACAAAAACCTAAAAGCAAAACAAAACTGTGTTTTTTAGTTAGTTGATGCCTTTTGCCTTTCATTTCCCTACGTTAAAACTTGAAACTCTGAGTAATTAAGATATTTATATATAGATACATTTCTTAAACACTGAGACAGAAATCTATACTAGTAAATATATAAAATAAATATATCTTTAACAATAAAATAATTTTAAAAAATAGCATAGGCAAAAATAATGAAAATAAACTAAATGTTCTTCAACAAATGATAGTACCAACCTTGAATCTAAGTAGCTATTAAAATAACAAAATAGATCCATATAAACTGAGTTGGAGAGCTGTCTGGAATGTATCACAAAGTGAAAAAAGCAAAATGCAGAACAATATGATTCCAGTAAAGTTTGGAAAAATAAATTAATTAAATAAAATATAGTTATCAGGTTTGGGAAACTCAAAGAAGCACATAACATACAAGGGTGAGTAAAAATAGGTTCATAGTTGTTAGTACACTTGTATATATAATATATATACACAACATGCTAGGATGAGCATGGCATTAGAGTTTAAATACTAGAGGAATACAGAAAATTTTATTCTAAATGAAATGTTCATAACAAACCGTCTAGGGAGTGAAATCTGAGTGGGACAGTGGTGTACAATAGTAAGTAATAAAAATCGCTAACGCACATTAATGCTTTCTGCGAGCCAGTTACTGTTCCCAAAGCTTCATGCGTATAACTCACGAAACCTCATACCTTTCCCATGAAACAGGCATAATCACGGACCCCATGTTACAAGTGAGGAAGCTGCGGCCTACACAAGGCTTTATAAAAATTCAGAGATGTTTAACAAAGAGAGTTCTGGATTATAAGTAAAAGTTTTCTTTTATTAACAGTATAGCTTACCTAACATAATTGCTGTGTATTAAATAAAATTTTATATGTAGGAGCTTAAGAAGCCTAAAATAAGTCCTACTATAGGGTAAAATATTAAGAAATATTTAGATAATTTATGATTGTTATATTTATTTTATAGTCTTTTTTTGGGGGGTATAAAGTAGTGGACACTGTGAGTCAGTGAGAATTGGCTGCAGGAAAAGGAATGAGAAAGGAGAAATATGAGAGAGCTCAGAAAGAATGGTGGGATGTGCAGGTGGGCGAAAATTTGTGAAGTATCTGAAAAGCTATACAAATGTTTGTATTTATTTCAGTGTGGTATAGATATCCAATTATGTACTTATTATGATTGTTTCTCTCTTATAAAACATAACTCCAATGACACTGTGGAGAGTGAATGTCAGGGAGAAAAAGAATAAAGATAAATAAGTTAAGAAATTATTGAAATACTTCATGTGAGGATTGAATACCTCAACTAGAAAAAAATCTCATGAGTATAGAATAGTAATAGCAAAAACTCCAAGAAACTCCAATGTTTCTAGCTTGAATGATTGGCTTAAATGGTGATGATAGTGTTAAATGACAGAAATCAAAAAAGGAAATGGAAACCAATTTCAAGGAAGAAAAGTTTGATTTTAGGTATGTTGAGGTATAATCACAATGTGATCATTATGTGAGCATTCTAAGTAAGGCTAGATTTGTTTATAACATTTTTAAGAAAGTTATTTTTTAAAGGTTATATTTATTTATTTCTAGAGAGAGGGAAAAGGAGGGGGAGAGAGAAACATGAAGGTGTGGTTGACTCTCTCACACCCTCCACCAGGGACCTGGCCTGCAACCCTGGCAAGTGCCCTGAATGAGTATAGAACCAGCAACACTTTGGTTCACAGGCCAGTACTCAATCCACTGAGCCACACCATCCAGGGCTGGTTATAACACTTTCAAAGACATACACAAGGAGGACATAATACAAGGAACTATAGTAAACAAAAGTGAAGAAAAAAAAAAGGAAAAAAATAATGTGAATAAAGAAGCTTAAGAAAGGGGGAAGAGAAAGTAGAGAAATTTGAACCATTTAAGATTATAACAAAGGCATTTATATTTTATAGCATTTATACATATAACAGATATTTTAGTAAAATAGGCAGTTCCTAATGATTTGAAAAATGTTTCTGAAACATGTTTTGGTAGTTATTGCAAATGGACATTAAATATTCTCTGAGTTCCTTGACAGCTAAATCAAAAGAAGTCAGGTGATGAGGACATATTGATTTCTTGATCTGATAAAAAGAAATGTCTTTCTTCTGAAAAGATAAATGGCTTCCTGACAGTTCATTTGAGGAGCAGTACTATTAAGTGCATTCTTACAAAAACATACTTTACTATATACCAGGTAATTTATTCAATGGAATTTTTTCATAATAATAAGCAATGACCATGATTTATTCAGGCACTTGAGAAAAACAAAATTGCTACATATACTACAGAAATGTACATATTTCAAGTCCAATAATATCTTTAAATA
The DNA here is from genome assembly GCA_004027475.1 of Anoura caudifer. Classification (NCBI taxonomy): domain Eukaryota; kingdom Metazoa; phylum Chordata; class Mammalia; order Chiroptera; family Phyllostomidae; genus Anoura; species Anoura caudifer. The sequence goes on from PVKU01006504.1 coordinate 86,229, forward strand.
GAAACAAGGAGAAAAAGAGGATGAAAAGATAAAGAAAAGCAACATACTCAAGGGACATATAAAATAGGTAAACATGCAAACTGTATGTAGGTATTAAAAGTTTGATAGAATAAAACATTATATTTTGAAAAAAGTGTTCTATATGAATGAAATGCCATAAATTTCACTGTTTTTAGGCTCTTACTTTTCAATAACATTTTCTATTTTTTTTAATTTTTTACTATGATGTCATTCTATAATTGGATTATTTTGATTTTTGGATGATTAGTATCTTTAAAAAACCTGCAAAACAAAATGCAGGGTATTCATATGCTTAAGGAACTTTCTAGTCTTCGCAGCTTTCAGTGAATCAGGAAAAAATACCATATATAATAATTACATTGCATTAATTTTTAATATTCTGTTTCAAATTAACTTTATTAAAATAAAAGTTAAACAGAAATAAAGTGCTAAACCTTTTTTACTTTATTTTTAATATACTTTATTGATTATGTTATTACAGTTGTCCCATTTTTTTCTCCCTTTTATTTCTCTCCACCCTGTACTGCCCTCCCACCATCATTCCCCCACCTTAGTTCACGCCCATGGGTCATATATATAATTTCTTTGGCTTCTCCATTTCCCATACTATTCTTAACCTCCCCCTGTCTATTTTGTATCTACCATTTATGCTTCTTATTCCCTGTAACATTTTTCCATTCTCCCTCTCCCCCTCCCAGCTGATAAAACTCCATGTGATCTCTGTTTCTGTGAATCTGTTCCTGTTTTAGATATTTGTTTAGTTCACTTTTGTATTTGCTTTTTTTAAGTTTGGTTGTTGAAAGTTTTGAATTTGTTGTCATTTTTATTCATATTTTTGATATTTTTCTTAGATAACATTTTTTAATATTTGGCATTCCATATAATAAAGGCTTGGTGATGATGAACTCCTTTAAGTTAACTTTATCTGGGAAGTACTCTATCTGCCCTTCCATTATAAATGATAGTTTAGCTGGATAGAGTAATCTTGGATGTAGGTCCTTGCCTTTCACGACTTCGAATACTTCTTTCCAGCCCCTTCGTGCTTGTAAGGTTTGTTTTAAGAAATCAGCTGATAGTTTTATGGGAACTCCTTTGTAAGTAACTGCCTCTTTTTCTCTTGATGCTTTTAAGATTCTCTCCTTATCTTAATCTTAGGTAATGTATTTATGATGTGCCTTAGTGTGTGCTTCCTGGGGTTCAACTTCTTTGGGACTCTCTGAGCTTCCTGGACTTCCTTTGCCAGATTGGGGAAGTTCTCCTTCATTATGTTTTTATATAAATTTTCAAATTCTTGCTCTTTCTCTTCTCCTTCTGGCACCCCTATGATTCAGATGTTGGAATGTTTAAAGTTGTCCCAGAGGTTCCTAAGCCTGTCCACATTTTTTTTTTTTTAATTCTTGTTTCTTCATTCTGTTCTGGTTGAATGTTTATTTCTTCGTTATGCTCTAGACCACTGATCAGAGTCCTGGTTTCCTTCTCTTCACTGTTGGTTCCCTGTACATTTTCCTTTGCTTCATTTTTCATAGCCTTCACTTTTTCCTGTATTTTGCAACCATACTCAACCATTTCTGTGAGCATCAGAAATAAAACACTGTGCCTGCCAGTGCTTTGAACTGCACAACTGGCTATCTCTTCATTACTTAGTTGTATTTTTTCCTGGAGCTTTGATTTGTTCCTTCATTTGGGCCATATTTTTTCATCTTGGTGGGCATGTTACATAGTAAGGGGCAGAGCCTTAGGTGTTCCCGGCATGGAGCTAACCTAGTCACTGTTTTGTGAATCGTTTTGTGGGGGAGTTGTCTGAGAGGAAACAATGCTGCTTGCTCAGTTCTCAGCTGACATTCAGTCACTTCCTTTGTTACTCACAAACAAATTGGGCCCTTCTGGTGCTAATTCCTGGGTGGGTGGCTTTGTGTATGTTCCAGGACCCTGTGGGTCTCTCCAACAAACTCTGCTGTGAGTGTGGGAGTTTCTCCTGCTACTGCCTCAACCCCCACAGGTTTATTCAGTCAGAGGTTTTAAGGCTTTTTTCCCCTGTGCTGGAACTCTGGGTTGCAAGGTCTGTCTTGTGCCCCAGTTGTTTTTCCTGGTTTCTCTTCATGCAAATGTGGAACCATGAAGTCTGTCAGCTGCTGTCTTGTCCACTCTGGTCCTCCAGCTGCTGCCTTACAGCAAATCCTCCCCACCCAGCTACCCATCTCTGCACCTCCTACAAGTCTGGATGAATGTTTCTTCTTTATCTCCTTGGTTTTTAGACTTCCATAAATTTCAATTATCTGGCAGTTCTGGGTATTTTTTGTTTTTAAATTTGCTGTTGTCCTTGTTTAGGCTCTGTGAGGAGGCACAGTGTATCTACCTATGCCTCCATCTTGGCTGGTAGTCTCTTTTTTTACTTCCTTAAAAGCCTGAAAAGCTGTGTCAGATAAATTATTTTTTCTCTCCAAAAGAGGTTATTCCTGCAGTATATTTTTGCTAAATAATATAAGAAGAAAAAAGTTATGATAATTTGAGAAACATAAAAAATATATTGACTTACAAAATGAATTTTAATTTGTCAGAGTTGTGAGAGTGGTGGGGGGGAAATGGAGGCAACTGTACTTGAACAACAATAAAAAATTTAAGAAAAAATTAATTTTTTCATGTTAAAAATATTAGCAAAATGTGAATAAAGATGGTTGTAGAGAGGGAGTTTGGAATAGTAATTTTTGAAATTGATATAGATACTCTAAACTTCTGTTTTGAACTTAGTTATTAAAGCAATGTATAGTCTTATAAAAGCTTCATTTTTCCATATGCATTTTATTTTATATTTAATTTCTATAAAATAATATGTGATCATTATAAGCAGTAAGAATGTCAATATGTTGTTATGGTAATATTTAGGAATCATCAAATAGGGACTAAAACTTCTGATATACCACTATGTTTTCTTTTAATGTATGACAAACAGATTACAACATTTTATCAAAAGATAGAGGATCTGGTTCCTGTCAACATTTCATGAAAGATAAGCTAAAAGTAATGTTGGAAATGAGAAAATTATCTAACAAATCACTTAGTGAAAATTATTTTGTGTATAGATATCATTTTGGCTAGTATTGTTGACTTTCAGTCATTGTATATGGATTATGGAAGAGTTTTCTGTTTGTTTTTATCTCAACTAAAGGCAAAGAAATAATTTAAATTTCCAAGGTCTACATTTTTCTGAAAGAAAGATGAAAAGAAAAAAAGTGAGGTAAGTAAAAACATCATTTTTTTTTTTTACTTATGATTGAATTAGAAAGCTGGTAGAGCTTGTAAGAAGCTCAGATCTAAGTCCTAATTACTCAGGGAATCTATCAAATCTGGTGTCCATGAAGCCTTTGATAACCAAAGAAACTGACTTTGAGGGAGAGGCTGAATATTATTTGAATATGGAAGCGAAGAGCATATCGATTTCTATGCCTGGTATTCAAAGAAACATAGAAAGATGTGTTTCAGAGAGGACATATATTCAAAGGGCCCCATCAACTCAAAATCACACATATAAAAGAAAAATGATCAATTTCTTTCTTGCACCTCTCCCCTCCATTCCCTGAGGTAACTAATGGTAATAACCAAAGCTTTTTTTCCTATACATTTTTCCAAAATACTAAAATACAGATGTGTATAATAAGTATTATGTATTTATAATATTTACAAATGTATGTGTATAATAAGTATTATGTATTTATAATACTCTGGTTTGCCTTAATAAAATGATGATACTGTAAAGATTGTACTGCAACTTGCATTTTAAAAAATAACATTATTCTAGTACATTTTTAGATTCACAGAACAATTTGAAGAAAGTACACAGTTCCCAAGTATCTCACATCCAGTTTCCCCTATTATGAACATTTCATACTATTATGGTATGTTTATCACAACTAATGAACCGTAACTGATACATTGTTATTAACTGAAGTCCACACTTCGTTCTGATGTCTCTAGTTTCCCCCTAATGTCCTTTGTCTGTTCCATGATCGCTTCTGAGACACATTACATTTAGTAATATAAAGAGGCATTTAGTTCCCATGCCTCTTAAACCTCCTCTTGGAAATGCAAGTTTCTCAGACTTTCCAGTTGTTTAAAAATATATTTTATTGATTATGCTATTACAGTTGTCCCATTCCCCCTTCACTCCCCTCAACCCTGTATACCCCCTCCCACCCACATTTTCCCCCTTTAGTTCATGTCCATGTGTCATACATATAAGTTCTTTGGCTTCTACTTTTCCCACACTATTCTTACCCTCCCCTGTCTATTTTCTACCTACCATCTATGCTACTTATTCTCTGTATCATTTCCCCCTCTCTCCCCCTCCCACTCCCCTGTTGATAACCCTCCATGTGATCTCCATTCCTGTTCCTGTTGTAATTGTTTGCTTAGTTTGTTTTTGTTTTAGGTGTTGTTGTTAATAATTGTGAGTTTGTTGTCATTTTATCATTCATATTTTTTAACTTTTTTTCTTAGATAAATCCCTTTAACATTTCATATAATAAGGGCTTGGTGATGATGAACTCCTTTAACTTGACCTTATTTGAGAAGCACTTTATCTGCCCTTCCATTCTAAATGAAAGCTTTGCTGGATAGAACAATCTTGGATGTAGGTCCTTTCACGACTTTGAATGACTTTCATGACTTTCATGACTTTGAATACTTCTTTCCAGCCTGTTCTTGCCTGCAAGGTTTCTTTTGGGAATCCAGCTGACAGTCTGATGGGAACTCCTTTGTAGGTGACTCTGCCTTTATCCCTTGCTGCTTCTAGAATTCTCTCCTTAATTTAACTCTTGGGTAATGGAATTATGATGTGCCTTGGTGGGTACCTCCTTGGGTTCAACTTCTTTGGGACTCTCTGAGTTTCCTGGACTTCCTGGAAGTCTATTTCCTTTGCCAGATTTGGGAAGTTCTCCTTCATCATTTGTTCAAATAATTTTTCAATTTGTTACTCTTCCTCTTCTCCTTCTGTACCCTTATAATTCAGATATTGGAATGTTTGCAGATGTTCTGGAGGTTCCTAAACCTCTCCTTGTGTTTTTGAATTCTTGTTTCTTCATTCATTTCTTGTTGAATGTTTCTTTCTTCCTTCTGGTCCACACAGTTGATTTGAGTCCCGGTTTCCTTCCCTTCACTATTGGTTCCCTGTACATTTTCCTTTGTTTCACTTAGCATAGCCTTCATTTTTTAATCTAATTTCTGACCAAATTCAACCAATTCTGTGAGCATCCTTATTACCAGTGTTTTGAACTGTGCATCTGATAGGTTGGCTACCTCTTTGCTGCTTAGTTTTATTTTTTCTGGAACTTTGATATGCTCTTTCGTTTGGGCCATTTTTTTTGTCAGACTTTCCAGTTTTTAATGACATTAACAATCGAGACTTTTGTAAAATGTCTCTCAATTGGAATTTTATGGATTTGTTCCTCATGATTAAACATTTCTGGTATGCTATGATCAGTATTTTAGAGCAGGACACCTAAGACAGAACAGCATGAGTTGGACTCCTGGTTTACCACTAAATAATTATTTAATTGTGAGTAAGTTTCTATTATTTACTTTATGCAACTATTTTATAACCTGAAAATATATGCATGTATGTGTATGTACATATCGGTGCATGCATTTACACACATATACATATAAATCTATTTAAAATAGCTACAGCATCAGTTTCAGTTGAATTTAGATAATATACAGAGTCCAGCAGAATTAAGGCCTCCTTGAGTGTGGTTGGTAGGGTAATAACATACTGTATTTTTCAGACTAGAAGACACACCTTTTTACCACATTTTTTGCTTCAATTTTTCTTCCTATTTTCCTTCTTTAAAACCTAAGTGTGTCTTATGGTGCAGACCCCAAATGCACCTAGGTTTTAGAGGAGAAAAATAGGGGAAAATTTTTTGAAGCAAAAAATGTGGTGAAAAAGTAAGTCTTATAGTCTGAAAAATACAATAGGTGTAATAATTTATAATTTTAATTTGAACATTTCACCTAAAATGTCATATGGTGTACTTGACTGTGATATTGTTATGTTACAAAATTACATGCTTATGGTTTTGTAATAAAGATCTTGTAATAAAGAGGGGCATTATTTGTTCTGGACCCCTATATATTCAATGCCTATGATGTGCCCAGCAATGCCCTGAGCAGCACAGAGGGATAAAATAAAGAAAAATGAAAAGTATTTCTCCTCGTTTATTGAAAAAATAAAGAGAGCCATATCAAACATATAAAATATTATAAGATTAGAACTCCAATGATTATATAGAAAAATAAAGCCATAATTTCCAGGGGATTATCTGCAAGCCACTATTGTTTGGAGTCATCTGAAGTTCAGCATTTCCACGTACTCATCTAATGAATACACACTCAAAGAAATTTCAGGGCATTTGAATGCTGACAATTAGAAAATTGGAAACTTATAGATAATTCAATAAATCATGGGTAGTTATGTATATCTTACTTACCTGTTTCCATTTACTTATGTAATATAAAACTAAAATGAGATATATTTAACTTTGTGATGTACTTTTCAAAAGAAGCACACACTAATTTATTTTTTCAAATACATGATTGTGAAACTTTCTGTTATTTTATTTATTCATTTATTTTTATTGTTTCTGTAATTCCAGTTCCCACTTCTTCTCCTTTGCCCCACCTGCACACTGCCCCACCCTCTCTCTTCACCATGTCAGTCTCTGTGTGGTTGTCGGTGTCCATGGGTTATGCATAAATGTTCTTTGGTTAATCCCTTCACCACCTTGCATCCAGTTTCTACTCCACCTACAGATACTGTTCATTTGCTTTATGTATTTGTGCTTCTGTTTCTGTTTTGTTCATTAGTTTAATACATTCATTAGATTCCACATATAAGTGAGATCATGTGGTATTTGTCTTTCACCGACTGACTGGCTGATTTCACTTAGCATAATATTTTACAGGTGTCTTAAAAGGTAAGAATTTCTTCCTCTGTATTGCTGCCCAGTATTACATTGTGTACATTGTGTACATATACCACAGCTTTTTTTTATCCAGTCATCTCCTGATGGGCACTAAGTTTGTTTCCAGATCTTGGCTATTGTACATTAGCACTGCTATGAACATATATTTTTTGTATTGGTGTTTCACGATTCTTAGGATATATCTCAAAAGTGGAATTCCTGGGTCAAAAGGAAATTACACTTTTAATTTTTTGTAGATACTCCATATTGTTTTCCACAGTGGCTGCACCAGTCTGCATTCCCAGCAACAGTGCACTAGGGTCCCCTTTTCTCCACATCCTCTCCAACACTTGTTGTTTGTTGATTTATGGAAGGTAGCCATTTTTAAAATAAAAACTGTACTTAATTAATAAATATAATTTTAAAGATAAATGTAAATAGTTACAAGAAATTTTATTTTTATCTATGAAATGATAAAGTAGTAGTGGTTAGATAATGTTCTGAATTTCACATCAAGTATAACAGCCATTTATAAAAATAGTTGCTCCAATTATGTTGTTTAAGTTGATAATTTTCTTTTATGATTATTTTCCTGAATTCTGATTAAAATGAGATAATACACCATCCATTTAAGAAATCACTAAGTCAAATTTTAAAGTTCATATGTGTACATTTAAGTATCTCCTTTGAATTCTTAAAGAAGTAGAGAAAATTGAACTACACAAAAGTGTGGAACTCATTTTCACACAAGTAAATTGACATACTTGAATTGTATTTTCAAAATGTGATTCATTTTGTTTCTTAGTTCAAATTTTTGGTAATCTCCCAACTGCAGTACTTTTAAGAACTGTGTGATTCTCTTACCAGCAGGGAGCGTCACTAAAGCCCGTGTTTCCATTACGGCGCTGACGGATCTTCTATGACCAGTGGAAGACCTGTAATTTGCAAAGTGAACGACAGGCAGCAATGAAAATGCACTGCAGTACCCTTTTCTAGGTGAATTGGAAGCTTGTGGTATGAAAGTTTTGTCTTTTTAAGTTGCATTTTATTTTAGTGTTCACATCAGGTTTGGCATTTAGATTCAGAAGGTGCAAATGAGATCTTTGGGTTTTGAACTAAAATAAATTCTTCAAGTGATAGAGTAGTAAATATTTTACTTTTCAAAGGATGCTAAGACATTTAATCAAAATAAAGCTTTGTCCTCATCTGTCCTAGCTCAAGCCTTGGTCTCTCTCAAATGAGATCTATATCATTATCATTTCTATTTAGTGTATCTGGAGGATTGAACAACAACAACAAAAAAAAAACAGGAGAGAAAGAAAACCTCAGTATCTCATAAGAAGCAGAATTTATTATTGTCATTTTTCCTCCATGGACAAAATTAATTATTCTCTTACCTGGAATTGAGCTTCCCCCTTTCTGTGACTATTCAAGTTTCAAGACGAAGCACAGGTTCAATGTTCTTATGGGTCTTCCACTGATGAAACAACCCTCCCAAATCTCTACTCTTTGAACTTCTACTATGTATCTACTATTAAGTTGTAAATTGATAAACTGTTTTTCTCAGGAGGGTAATTTTGTAACTAGTACATAGTAGCCATTCATTAAACATGTGTTAAATTATTCATTAATTAAAATCAAAATACCATTATGATTGCATTACAAAATTATTGGTTAAACCTAAATCATAGACCTACTTAGCTATTTAATTTTCCCTTGCAAGTGTTGTCCCCAAATACATGGTGAGATCCAAAGGGCAAGGAGAGATGTTCAATACATCTATGTATTACAAATAATAAATTAAATATCTTACACTTAATGTTTCTTACAGAGCCTACATAGTACTATGCCTATATAGCAGAATACCTACTAGTAGTTGATACATGGTAAATATTTAATGGTAAAACCAGATGCATACACTGTTATTAAAGAAATAGCAAACGACAGAAAGCATGTAACAAAAAACATTAATTCCAAACTGCTGTGTTAATTTGCTTTGGCAAAACCTTATGTTCCCCCAACCAGCTTTTCTGACTTGACAGATGTGCCCTGATTTCAGTGGAACATTTCTATAATGGAGGATGTGTGAGGACTATTTCACATTGCTTTGTTGTAGACCCTGGAGCAGTGATAATTTTTAGTTACTCTAGGTTCTCCAGCTCTGAATACGAATAGCAATTCCTGTCATCTGTACAACTTATTGCCATGTGATGATCTTAATACACTCATGATTGTAAAGCCCTTAAATGATGCCAAAATCATTCAGTATACAGAACAACAGTCCTGTGTCATTTTCTGTTAGGTTCCTTGACTAAGAAATTAAACTTACCTACCAGTCATTTATTGATTCAATTAATGAATATCAAGTACCACTGCATGGCCTGCTGTGCAAATAAATAAATAGTCTCAGATAATTCACATTGGTATTTTATTGCAGGCACATAAAAAGTGCAATAAGTGCACAGATAATGAAGCTATGCAATCATTCTGAGGGAAGTTAGTGGACTGACTTTATTATGCATTATATTTTCATAAAAACATTACAAATGCATCTGTGACTGCCTGATTATAAACATGTGGAATGTATCAGTAAGCTGGGTGGTAGCAGAGAAAGGAAACATCATACCTGGTTTAACATCTTCGTGCAAACAGTTAGTCAATGGAGATCTCCAACAGGGTGCTAAAAGGATTTGTACTTTTCTAGGGTTTATCATTTTTATTTTTGAATTGATGACAAAACATTAAGTCTTATTATTCAATTTGTAGGTGACAGAAATTTGGGAAACATTAAAAATATTGGTGAGACAGAAGTAAACATCACCTTAAAGACTAAAACAATAGGCTGAAATCAACTGGATGAAATTTAATAGGGATAAAAACCTCAAAAAATAAATGTAGGATTGAAATTATCTGGCATTGCTACGTTTGTAGCTAAACTACTGTGATGATTTAGATAAAGAAAAATCCTAATTTGGCCTTAAGCATTGATGTGTTTCTGACAAACATTGTGGACAAAATTTTGGTTGTATAGGTAGACACATAATGTCCTAGGCAAGAAATATATTTACTCTCTCGTACATGGGCATATTGTATATCTATCAAATTTATGTTTGGTAAGATACGTTTTAAAGACATCTCTAATAAATTACAGAAGGGCACTAAAGGAGGGTAAAGAGAACGATGAGGAAGTAATTTAGAAATTGTGTTGCCTCCAGTGAATTTAATGGTTGGTGATGGGTTTCAAAGCGATGTCAACTAAAGTACAGTTAAAGAAGCTGCATATTTCTAACAGGAAGAAAAGAAGATTAAAAGGAAACATGACAACTGCTTTCAGATATTTGAAAGGCTATTATGTTGCACAAATGATTTATTAAGTGTTACTACAAAAGGCAGAGGGACAGAAGGTATGAAGAAATTAGTTAAGATGTTAACTCTGTGTATCAAATGTGTGAGAAGATTTTCATCTGTGTTAGTCACTGCTCTAGCTCAGCTTTTACAAACAACCTTAGCCTGTGGGAAGAATCCAACAAATATTCTTGAATACATGAATGAAAGAATAGGTAAAGCATAGAAGTCTGATCTGATGGAAAACAGAATGAGGTAGCTCAATAGGGAAGATGAGATTCCTGTGAAACATAACTGGTGTCAGGCGGTGACAACTGAAATGATCTCACTCTAAAAAAATGAAATCAAATCTCATAGTAAACAATGAAAAAAATCATATTGGGGGATTTGTTTTAAAAGTAAAATTACCAAAGTAGAAATTTTAGTTTATATTCAACAAGTTTTAAATTGGAGAAATTATAAGCTAACTTAGAATGAATTAAGTGTTGGTACATTTTGGATATGTATGCAATTTTTCTAATACAATTATATAATAGCATTTTTCAGTTCATGTTTGATTGACAATATGATCATAAAAAGTATTTTTGAGACCGCCCTACACTCTATCAATTATTCCAGGCTATTTTTTTAATTCTTTGATATTCAAGTTAGTCTCTTTGGAAGTGTGCAGAATGTTATACACTTTTTAATGTCACTTCCTCATAAGTTAAGATATTTAAACATTCTGATCCTCATTGGTATTGGTTTTGCATGTATCAAGTGTGCTTCATCATCCCTTTCATCATTTTTTGTACAAAGTACATGCATTTAATTTCACAATCAATTTACAATACGTTTTAAAGTGTGGTCAGTATGTCCAGCATTTGACAATCAACAAAAGCATTGTTTCATATGGAAGCTATTGTTACGCTGGGAATAATTTGGAACAATTTTATAAATGATTTGGTAAGTGATTAGTCACTTACAAGTGATTAGTGAATTTTATGATGCTATGATCAGTTTTACTTTCTACACAACCTTAAATTGAAGGGATCCAAATAACATTTATAGAGGCAGGATCTTCTCTACTAAAATAAGAGCTAGTTAATCATTGATCAGGAGAAAATATTTATATTATGTAGGGAGTTTAACTTAATATAACATTCTTTTAAACTTTAAGCTTGACCCTGTGACAGACACACATGTGCTAGGCTTAAGTCAATTTTATCACTTTGAGCCTGTGTAGTTTGGTTAATGCCACAAAATTTATTAAATTAAAGTGACCCAATTACTTTTATTATGTTAGATTTAATCTACCACTATGCTTGACTATTTATGTTGATAATTGTGATTCTGACAGAGAATTTGTTAGCTAAATCTTTTAAATTGATGTCATTCAAAATTTTGAGCAAGTAGGATGGAAGACATAAACATCAACTCTACTTAGAATTTTATCCAACAATTAATATCAATCTATATTTAAAAACACCTTGGAGTTTATGTCTTCTGCTATTATTCATGCTAACAATTTACATAAGGCAATGATATTAGTAGATGTAGCTATTATTTGTCAGATCCCTGTGTTTCAGACATCATGGCTGTTCCTAAAAATTACAACATATATGAAAGATGTTTAAAGTTATCTTCATTGTACACATTGAGAAACTGAAGAGTCAAGAGGTAAGTAGCAGGAAATTATCTCCCAACTATGAAATGTCAGAATCAGGATTCAGATCTGGTTCTGTCAGATTTTAAACCTATGTTTCGTTCACTTTAGCATTTCACCCCTTTTAGCCTCCAATGCTGAATTTTCTCTTACATTGTGTCTTTCCACATATGCTCGGGATTTATTATCTTAGAACTCAATTCAGTTGATCACATCTATCAGGAAACTTGCTGCTACTCTACACAGATTCACTGTATGTTCGAATTATGTCTCTTTTGTGCAGTATCAAGACATTTCCATTTGAAAAAGACATACCATTAACATTTTATTTATCACTTTTGGCAGTCATATCTTTTGCCAACTGCCTATGCTGTCTTTTTGTTTCATTTGCAGAATAACAGAAAGGACAATGGGGCACCAGGGCAAGGTCCCGCATTCTGGGATCGCGTTCTGTACACAGCTTTTCTGCTACCATTTTGGAGAAACAAAGGGATCTATTGCAATAGTCATGACAGCAGATGTGATTTTTATGTAGTACCAGCACTTTTCTCTTTGTAGCAGTAATACCTAAGTCGATGCTAAATATGCAAAGAGTGCCATGATAACATAGAGTATGCCATTTCTAAACTTCCTTCTAATCTATCATAAAGAAAGCTTTAGAGAATTAGAATAAAGTATTAAACACATTTAATTTATAAAGCAATATTTAACTGCCAACTAAGTAAAAATTTCATATCAAAACAGATAGAGAATATAGTAAACAAAGAAATCACCTATAGCCTTATCCTCTGTGTATCCTTTTGTCATTGAAAGCCATGGAAATTGTCTTTATTTCTATCCATTCAATATTATTTGTGGGATATATTATGTAAAAGACACTGTACTGGAAGCTGTGAGAATTAAGAATTTGACTGTAATACAAGCCTCTTCTCAAGGGAGGATCTAGTTTCCATTCTAGAAGAGAACTGGGACATCGATTCTTATAGGACTGCATGTGCACCATATATCACAGAAGTGCAGGTATCACAGGAGGTCCTTGGAAAGAGAATTAAGAGAAATTTATGTTTTTCCTTTGTTCTTTGAAGTATGAATAAAAATAGACTGGTAAGAGAATATATGAGGTCTGTCCAGAAAGTATATACAGCCATGTAATATAAAAAGTGGAGACATTTAGTGAAGAAAATACAAGATACAAAAAAAATTGTACACAGGATGATGGTGCCCCATGCCCCTTCAAAGTAACTACCTTGGGACCTCACACAGTTCTCGTTGCCATCTGCTGTCCTGTCATTTTCCTGAATCTCATTGATAGTCTGATATTTCTTCCCTTTCAAAGGTGATTTTAGTTTGGGGAAAAGTCAGAAATCACAGGGCACCAAATCAGGGCTGTCGGGAGGCTGAGTGACTTGGGTGATTTGATGTTTTACCTATAGACTCCGTATGAGATGTGATGCATGAGAATGTTGTGATGAAACTGCCAATCACTAGCTGCCCATAGCTGCAGCCTTCTGAATCATTCAAATAAATTGGGTGAAGAAATGTTCAAATTTAACACAAAACTTGATTCAGATTCATTGCTCTACTTGCTCAGTCATTTTGAAAATGACAGCCACACAGCGCACATGCTCACTTAACAGTATCTACCATCCCCGCTGACTAGTACAGTGAAGTCACCATTGTTCATGCATGTGCTTTCTAGTTAAATTGAGTTTGTGCAAACTGTTCTCATTATATTAACAATGGTGGACTTTGAGACCTATCTTAGAAAAGTGAAAAAATGACATTTAAATGTAAGAGTGAGGTGGCTAGTTAACTATTTGAGTAATTGAGAAAAATGTGAATGAGAATAATAGATAGAAGGTGACATTGGAAGGGCAAGTTTGGGCCACTACAAGTGAATCTAAATGCCAGGTGAATGCATTTCTTATTTAATAATTAAGAGATAGTAAAAGTTTTAAAGCAGGTGACCTAATAAGCTATATTTGAAAAAATAATAGTAATAACTAATTAGACATTCTAGTATTTCAATTAGAAAAATGGGCCCCGAGGTTATTTTGCCTTGATTCAGATATTCACTAAGTACCTGGTAGTTGTGTCACCTGGGAAACACACTTTTCTTTTACATTTCTTTTTCTGTGTTTTGTAAGATCAAGAGAACATTAACTATATACCTACCTCACAGTAATGTTATGAGAACTACATAAAAAAAATAAAAGCAGTAAATGGTAATGGTGGAAAATAAGAAAGAAAGAAAGAAAGAAAGAAAGAAAGAAAGAAAGAAAGAAAGAAAGAAAGAAAGAAAGAAAACAGGATGATTTATATGGAGTACTCTAAAAATTGGCTTTAATTGGTAGTTTTTCATATAATGTTTTACTAAGGTTTCTAGACATATTTAGATAATGTGAGTGGGTGATATTTAAAAAAGAAATGAGGCATTGGAAGTAATTGAAAAGGCCTAAGGTTGCTGAAGTCATGAGCAGTGAGAATGTGTAAAAGAGGTCAAATTTGTAGTTACAATACAACCATGAGGATGTAAAGTGCAGGGTAGGGAATATAGTCAATAATACTGTAATAACTATGTATAGTGCCAGGTGGGTACTGGAAATACCTGGAAGAACACTTTGTGGAGAATATGATTGTCTAATCATGATGCTGTAAATTGGAAACCAGCACAAAATAATATTGAAAGTAAACTGCAATTGGGAAAAAAAAAAAAAGGTCATGGTCAAGGCAGCTTAGGCTGTCACCTGAAAAACCAGTTGAGCAAAGTGTCCAGCTGTCAAGGATGAATTAAAATGATGCCTCTTAGAAAAAAAATAGACAACCAGTAGGTGGTCATCCATTTTGGGTACCAGACAGTAAGTTCGTTTTGGCTACCGGTGACAAGTTTGCACTTCAACATTACACTGCAGCCACTGGTTTCAAAGTTTCATACATTCTATATAAACATTCAAAACATTCTATATAAATTGTTCTGGAAAAGAATTCCTAATTTGAATTTCATCTATTGTTTTTCATGTAGAACTCTCACCACTATTTTCTTTTGGAAGTTATAATAAATCAATAAGAAGTACTAGAGTAGTAGGGAATACAATGAAACACAAAAATAAGTACTTCTCAAACTCAGTTAACATGAAAACAAAAATAAATTAAGTCCTGGTGATATAATGTACAGCATGGGCACTGTAGTTACTAACACTGTGTTGTGTATTTACAAGTTACTTAGAGAATAGATCTTAAAAGTTATTATCACAATAAAAAAATTAACTGTGTGGTGGTCATTTCTCAATATGTACAAATATTTACATTATTATGTTGTACACCTAAAACTAATATGCTATGTAAATTATATCTCAATAAAATTCAAAGAAATGAAAGGAAAGGACAGAAATCGTAAATTTAAAATGACAATAATATTAAAAGCTATTCATTGTGGACATTTGCACAGTGCTTTGTCATTTTTAGTACCATATTATCTACTTTATTGGATATGATCTTTACTAAGGAATCTGTGCATGGTGGAATTTTAGGGGATCAAGTAAATTATAAACCTGTCTCTATCAATATTTGGAACAAAATGAGAGCTACACATAGAAATCAGAAAAAAATGCATTTATTCATTCAACAAATATTTTCATAACTCTTACTTATACTTGGTTTTCTTACAGAAACTGGTGATAAAGCAGTGATTGAAATAAAAATTCTGGGCGTTGGCTAATTCAGTACCGAGTATACTTCAGCTTTAAAACTAAGTTCACTTCTGCAGAGCAGACACCATCCATGCCTCAGCAATGGCCTAGCTATTCCTGCCCATTGGTTGACTGACTCCCTAATGGACTCGCTTGGGATTTACAGAAATGGACTCAAGTCTGTATTGGTGTAAGAGAGTTCCAGCTGTCCAGTCTTGCAACCACATTTCTTTTAGAAGTGTTGTACACTCAAAAATCTATTGCACTATGAAGACAGTGATAATATCCTTTCCTGGAGGGCTATCACAGATGTGGTAAACAAACAAAGATAAAATATTTTACTGTTATAGAGAAAAAAAGCCTATTGGTTGATGTAGTTTCAGACGCAGGACCATAGGGGTTTGTTCACTCTTTACCTGTGAAGAGCACAATCTTATGAACATAGTCTCAGGAAGTGTGCACAATTGTAGGGACATCTCTCACCAAAGTGTAGATAATACAAAATGAGCATCAGGAAGATTAATAAAATAAATATAATCACATATTCACCACCAAATAGTCCACTTCTTTGACAAGGATGGTGAGTAAGGGGCTGGGGAGAAGTGAACACACCTATTCACATAAAAACATGATGTCAGAGGAAAC
>PVKU01006505.1:0-102551 GCA_004027475.1 Anoura caudifer
ATAAAAAACTAAAAAAAAAAAACAGGGGGAAATAGCATAACATTAAAATGGCATGAAATACACACACACACACATAATCACCCTAAATGTGAATGGCTTAAAGGCTCTAACCAGAAGACAGATGGTAGCTGAAAATAAGAAAGCAAGATCCATATATATTCTGCCTTCAAGACACCCACCTCAGATCAAAAGATCCACATAGACTAAAAGTAAAGGGATGGAAAAAGATATTTCATGCATATGAAAATGGAAAAAAAAGCTGGTGTAGCAATACTTATATGCAACAAAATAGACTTTAAAATAAAGGCTATAGCAAGAAACAAAGAAAGACACTGCATAATGATAATGGGAACAATACAAGAAGATATATCCCTTCTAAACATTTATGCACCCAACATAGGAGTGCCTAAATATGTAAATCAACTCTTGATGAACAAAAAGGGAGACATCTACAGAAACACAATCATAGGTGGGGTATTTTAACACCCCAACAATGTCAATGGACAGATCTTCCAGACAGAAAATCAATAAAGACAGAGTGCCCTTAAATGACACACTAGCTTAAATGAATTTAATTGATATCTTTGAGCATTTAATCCCAAAGCAGCAGAATATACATATGTTTCAAGTCCACATGGAACATATTTTAGGAGAGGCAACACGTTAGGAAACAAAACAAGTCTCAATACATTTAAGAAGAATGAAATCATATTAAGCATCTTCTCTGACCACAATGCTATGAAACTAAGAAATCAATCACAAGAAGAACACTGAAAAACACATAAATACATGGAAGCTAAATAACATGTTATTGAACAATAAGTGGGTCAACAACAAGATTAAGGAAGAAGTCAAACACTGCCTTGAAACAAATGAAAATGAGAGCACAACAAACCAAAATCCTGTAAGACGCAGGGAAAGCAATCTTAATAGGGAAATACATAGCATTACAAGTGTATCTCAAAAAAATAAAAAAAAAAACAAGAAAAAACTCAAATAAACAATCTTACTTTACACTTAAAGGGACTTGAAAAAGAAAACAATGTCCAAAGTGAATAGAAGGAAGGAAATAATAAATATCAGAATAGAAATAACTAAACCAGAATCTAAAAAACAATACATATATCAATGAATCCAAGAGCTGGTTCTTTGAAAAGATAAACAAGATTGACAAAGTTTTAACCAAACTCATCAAGTTCAAAAGAGAGAGAACCCAAATAAATAAAATCAGAAGTGAAAAAGGCAAAATAACAAGTGACACCAAAAAAATACAAAGGATTATAAGAAAGTATTATAAATGGGTACATGCCAACACACTGGACAAACTGGACAAAATTAGCAAGTTCCTAGAAACAAACACTCTTCCAAAACTAAATCAGGAAGAGTCAGATAATCTGAATAGACAGATTGCACCTAGTACAATTGCATCAGGATTTGAAAAACTCCAAACAAACAAAAGCACTGGACCTGATGGCTTCACATGTGAATCTTATAAAACATTCTGAGAAGAACAACACATCTCCTTCTCAAACTATTTCAAAAAAATTCAAGAGGAGGGAAGGCTCCCAAACTAATTTTACAGGGCCAGTATTATCATAATTCCAAACTCAGAGAAAGACACACAAAAAAGAAAAGTATATGCCAATATCCCTGATGAATGTACATGCTAAAGCCATCAACAAAACACTATCAAACCAAATATAGCAATGGATTGAAAAGATCTTAACCATGACCCAATGGGTTTTATTTTGGTGGTGCAAGACTGGTACAACATTGGCAAATTAATAAATGTGATTCACCACATAAATACAATGAAGGTTAAAAAACCACATGATCATATCAATAAATATTGAAAAAGAATTCAATAAAATCCAGCAAGCATTTATAATAAAAATTTCAGCAAAGTGGGAATAGAGGGAAAATATCTAACCATAATAAAGGCCATATATGACACATCCACTTCCACCATCATACTCAATGGGCAGAGACTAAAAGCATTTCCCCTTAAGATTGGAAACAAGACAGTTATATCCACTTTAACCTTTCTTATTTCACATAGTACTGGAAATCCTAGCCACAGCAATAAGACAAGAAGAAATAAAGGGACCCAAACTGGAAAGGAAGTAGTAAAACTGACTTTATTTGAATATCACATGATACTGTACTTAGAGAACCTCAAAGATTCCCCTAGAACTGATAAATGAACTCAGCAAAGTAGCAAGATACAAAAAAATAATATTCAGAAATTAGATGTATTTTTATATGCCAATAATGAGCTGACAGAAAGAGAAATTATGAAAACAATCCCATTCTAAATTGCTTCAAAAAAAGAATAAAATACCTAGGAATGAACCTAACCAAGGATGTAAAATACCTTTTATTTTTCTGAAAATTATATGACACTGAAGAAAGAAATTGAAGAAAGATATAAATAGGTGGAGAACATACCATGTTCATGGATAGGCAGAATTAACATCATTAAAATGTCCATATTACCCCAAGCAATCTATAGATTCAACATAATTCCTATCAAAATTCCAATATTGTATTTCACAGAACTAGAACAAAACTTTCAAAAATTTATATGGAACCATAAAATGTCTCACACAGCAATAGCATTCCTTAGAAAGAAGAACAAAGTAGGAGGAATCACACTACCTAATATCAAACCATAATATAAAGCTACAGTAATCAAAACAGCATGGTACTACAATAAAAACAGACACATAGATCAATGGAACAGAACAGAGAGCCCAGAAATAAACCCACATTTTATAGCCAATTAATATTCTACAGAGGAAGCAAGCAATGTGCTAAAGATAGTTTATTCAGTAAATGGTGTTGGGAAAATTGGACAGATGCATGAAGGAAAATGAAACTAGACTATGTTCTTACACTACAAATGAATAAATTCAAAATGGGTTAAAGACTTAAATGTTTTACCCTAAACCATGGAAATTGAAAAATAAAACATAGGCAGTAACATCTCAGACATTGCTCATAGCAATATTTGATCACATATATCTTTCCAGGCAAGAAAAAAAAATGAAATAAATAAACAAATGGCACTACATCGAACTTAAAGTTTTTGTGCAGCAAAAGAAAACATTAATAAAATAAAAAGACAACCCACAGAGTAGGAGAACATATTTGCCTATACATCTGATAAGGGGTTAATATCCAAAATTTATGAAGAACATACAAAACTCAGCACCACAAAACAAACAAACAACCCAATTAAAAGATCAGTAAAGGACCTGAATAGGCACTTCTTCAAAGAGGACATACAGATAACCTACAGACATATTAAAAGATGCTCAACATCACTAATCATCAAAAATGCAAATTAAAACCACAATTAGATACCATCTCACACCTGTCAGAATGGCTATCATCAATAAATCAACAAACAACAAGTGCTGGCAAGGATGTGGAGAAAGGGGAACTCTTTTGCAGTTTTGGAAGAAATGCAGAGTGGTGCAGCCAATGTGGAAAGCAAAATATAGATACCTCAGATAATTAAAATGGATCTGCCTTTTGATCAAGCAATCTCACTTCCGGAAATATATCCAAAGGAACCCAAAACACTAATTGAAAATTACATAAATTTCCCTATGTTCATTGCAATGTTATTTACAATTGCCAAGTTATGGAGGTGGCCCAAGTGTCTACCAGCAGATGAGTGGATAAAACAACTATAGGACATTTAGACACTGAAACACTACTCAGCCATAAAAACTAAGAAAATTTTACTCTTTGCAACAGTATAGACAGAGCTGGAGAATATTTATGCTAAGTGACATAAGCCAGTCAGAAAAAGACAAATACCATAAGATTTCATTCATATGTGGTACTTAATGAACAAACTGAACTAACAGGGAAAATAGAGACAGACTCATGCATAGAAAGCAGATGACAGCTGAGGGTGGGATTTGAGGAAGAAGAGATGAGCAAAAAGGAAAAATGACTCATGGACATGGACAATAGTACAATAGTATGTTGATTGCAGGTGGGTGGGGGTATAAGAGGATTCAATGGTAATGGAAAAAATATAATAAAGAAAACTTATCTGAAAAATAAATCCCATAATATCCACATAGTTGGATAGGGACTGGTGGGCTAATCAAGGGGGAATGGCCAAGGGATATTGTTTTTATTGTGAAGAAATAGGAGCTTTGAAGATGAATCAAGAAATGCAAGAGATGGGCAGGATGTGAATACTGTTAGCTATGATGGAGCTAAGTCTAAGACTCAGATCATCTTAAGTCTGCATGAGCTCATGAATACTCAGGAGGAAGTGGTACCCTTTGCTAGAGGGTGGGGCCGGTGGGTGAACTGGGATTGGCTTTACCTGGCAATGGGTATAGGGATGCCTCAATAGAGACAATCGGGTACAGGGAAAGCAATTCCAGTAATTGCTGGAATTTGGACGTGGAAACAGAATTCTAAGCTACTACTCAGAAGATCTAAGTAGTAGATCTTCAGTTCAGTTACAATATCTCAAATCAGCTTACCTTTTCCCTCCATAGAAAGAGACATGTTCCAGAACCTAACATGATGGCCTCAGCATTAAAATTTCTCCATAAAGGGTAGAAGCCCAGTAGGTTAACAAGTCACACAAGATATAGAGACAAAATTGAAAGCACTAGGAATGGTTGTTGCACATGTAAATGGGACACAATAGCTTTCATTCATTTCAGATATTACGCAGATGGTAAATATAGCAAGGTGAGATTGATTAATTATCTGATGCCTAGTTTTTTAGTAGTTTACTACTCATAGATTAAATTTCTACTTCTCTAATTTTAAAAACTTGATGTATAAAACCTTGAGAAGCCAAACTAGCATCAAATAGCAAAAGTAACAACTCAGAT
Source organism: Anoura caudifer (assembly GCA_004027475.1). Lineage (NCBI taxonomy): Eukaryota > Metazoa > Chordata > Mammalia > Chiroptera > Phyllostomidae > Anoura > Anoura caudifer. The sequence continues at coordinate 4,875 of PVKU01006505.1, forward strand.
GGCTGGGATAAGACACCTTACTCTTTCACTCAGGGGGACTTTTTTTTTATATTGACATTGCGCTTTTTCTTTTAATTACTTTATTGTTGTTCAGTTACAGCTGTCTGCATTTTCTCACCACCTCTCCCCCTGACCCCAGACAAGCCCACCTCCCTCCCTCGGTCCCACCCTCCCCCTTCGTTTTGTCCATGTGTCCTTTATAGTAATTCCTGAAAACCCTTCTTCCCACTATCCCCTCCCTCCTCCCCTCTGGCTATTGTTAGATTGTTCTTAATTTAAATGTCTCTGGTTATATTTTGTTTGCTTTCTTATTTTGTTGATTATGTTCCAGTTAAAGGTGAGAGCATATGATATTTGTCCTTCATTGCCTGGCTTATTTCACTTACCATAATGCTCTCCAGTTCCATCCATACTGTCACAAAGGATAGAAGCTCCTTCTTTATCTCTGCTGCATAGAATTCCATTGTGCAAATGTACCATAGTTTTTTGATCTACTCATTTGCTGATGGGCACTTAGGTTGCTTCAAACACTTGGCTATTGTAAATTGTGCTGCTATGAGCATTTGAGTGCATAGTTTCTTTTGGATTGGTGTTTCAGGGCTCTTAGTGTATAATCCAAGCAGTGGAATTGCAGGGTCAAAGGCAGCTCCATTTTTAGTTTTCTGAGGAAATTCCATACTCTTTCCACAGTGGCTGTACCAATCTGCATTACCAACAATAATGCACTAGGGTTCCCTCTTCTCCACATCCTCTCCAACACTTGTTTGTTGATTTGTTTATGATGGCCACTCTGACCATTGTGAAGTGGTATCTCATGGTGGTTTTAATTTGCATCTTTCTGATGACTAATGATGCTGAGCAACTTTTCATATGTCTCTGGGCCCTCTGTATGTCCTCCTTGGAGAACTGTCTGTTCAAGTCTTTTGCCCATTTTTAATTGTGCTTTTTGACTTCCTAGAGTGAAGTTGTGTGAGTTCTTTACACATTTTGGAGATCAAACACTTGTCTGAGGTATATTGGCAAACAGTTTTTCCCAGGTTCTCTATTCATTTTAATGCTGTTCTCTTTAACCATGCAGACGCTTTTTAATTTGATGAGGAACCCGTTTGTTTATTCTTTCCTTTATGTGCCTTGTTTTAGGGGATGTATCTGTAAAGCTGTTGCTGAGAGGAATGCCTGAGATTTTCCTGCCAATGTTTTTCTCTAGGAAGTTTATGGTGCTATGACATATATTTAAGTCTTTTATCCACTTTGAATTTATGGTGTAAGTAGATGCTTGCATTTAATTTTTTTCCATGTAGCTGTCCAGATCTGCCAACACCATTTGATGAAGAGGCTATTTTTACTCCACTTTATGCTTCTGCCCCCTTTGTCAAATATTAATTGACAGTAGAGACTTGGGTTTATTGCTGGTCTCTCTGTTCTGTTCCATTCATTTATGTGCCTGTTTTTATGCCAGTACCAGGCTGTTTTGATTACAGTGGTCTTGTAATACCATTTGGTATCAGGTATTGTGATCCCTCCTGCTTTGCTCTTCTTTCTCAAAATTGCTGCATCTCTTTAGGGTCATTTATAGTGCCATAAAAATTGTTGTATATCTGTGAAATATGCCATTGGCACTTTAATAGGTATTTCATTGAATCTATAATTTGCATTGGGTAATATGGACATTTTGATAATGTTAATTCTTCCAATCCATGAGCATGGTACATGCTTCCATTTGTTTGTGTCTTCCTTAATTTCTTTCTTCAGTATTGTGTAGTTTTCTGAGTACAGGTCTTTTACTTCCTTGGTTAGGTTTATTCCTAGGCATTTTATTTTTCTTGTTGCTATATCAAATGGAATTTTTTTCCTGATTTTTGTTTCTGATGTTTCATTGTTGGTGTACAAAAATGCCTCTGATTTCTGAGTCTTGACTTTGCATCTGGCTGTTTTGCCAAATTCATTTATGAGGTCAAGTAGTTTTTTCATGGAGTCTATAAGATTTTATATGTCCACTATCATGTCATCTGCAAACAATGATAATTTTGTTTCCTCCTTTCCAATTTGGATGCCTTTTATTTCCTTTTCTTCTCTGATTGCTGTAGCTAGGACTTCCAATACTATGTTGAATAGGAGTGGCAAGAGTGGGCATCCTTGCCTTTTTCCTAATCTTAGTGGGAAAGCTCTAAGTTTTTGTCCATTGAGTGTGATGTTGGCTGTAGATTCTCATATATGGCCTTTATTATGTTGAGGAATGCTCCCTCTATTCCCACTAGGCTGAGTGTTTGTATCATAAATGAGTGTTGTGCCTTATCAAATGCTTTTTCTGCATCTATTAATGTGATCATGTGATTTTTGGTTTTTGTTTTGTTTATGTGATGTATTATGTTTATTGATTTGCAAATATTGTACCATTCTTGCACCCCTGGGATGAATCCCACTTGGTCATGGTGTCAGATCTTGTAAACATATTGCTGGATGCTGTTTGCCAGTATTTTATTAAGAATTTTAGCATCTATGTTCATCAGTGATATTGGCCAGAAGTTTTTTTTTTATTTTTTATGTCTTTACCTAGTTTTTGGATTAGGATGATGCTGGCTTCATAAAAAGAGTTTGGGAGTCTTCCATACTCCTGCATTTTTTGAAATAATCTGTTGAGGATGGGGGTTAGTTCTTCCTGAAATGCTTTGTAAAATTCTCCTGTGAAGCTATCTGGTCCAGGGCTTTTGTTTGTTGGAAGCTTTTTGATTACTGTTTCAATTTCATCAGGTGTTTTTCGTCTGTTCAGGCCTTCTGCTTCTTCTTCATTGAGTTTTGGAAGATTATACTTTTCTAAAAATTTGTGCATTTCACCTAGGTTTTCAAATTTCTTGGCATACAGTTCTTCATAGTAATTTCTTACAATCCTTTGTATTTTCATGGTATCATTTGTACTCTCTCCTCTTTCATTTCTGATTGTGTTTATTTGGGTCCTCTCTCTTTTTTTCTTGATGAGTGCTTAAAGACTTGTTGATTTTCTCTATCTTTTCAAAGAACCAGCTCCTGGATTCATTGATCCTTAGAATTGTGCTTTTAGTCTGTATATCATTTATTTCTGCTCTGATCTTAGTTATTTCCTTCCTTCTACTTGCTCTGGGTTGTCTTTGTTGCTGGTCCTTGAGTTCTTGTAGGCTTAGGGTTAGGTTGTTTATTTGAAATATTTCTATTTTTTTATGTAGACCTATATCACTACGAACTTCCCTCTGAGGATTGCCTTTGCTGTGTACCCCAGTTTTGGGTTGTTGTGAGTTCATTTTCACTTGTGTCCAGGAACTTTTTGATTTCCTCCCTAATTTCATTCTTGACCCATTCATTGTTTAATAGCATGCTATTCAATCTCTATGAGTTGAGTGTTTTGGGTTTGTTTTCCTTGAGGTTGGTTCCTAGTTTCAGTCCCTTGTGGTCAAAGAAAATGCCTGATATGATTTCAATTTTCTTGAATTTATTGAGGCTTGTTTTGTGTCCTATCATGTAGTCTATCTTTCAAAAAGTTCCATGTGCATTTGAAAAGAATGCATATTTTGCTTCTCTGGGGTGAAAGGCTCTATATATAGCAGTTAAGTCCATTCCCACTAGGGCATTGTCCAACGCCACAGTATCTTCATCAATATTTTGTTTAGAAGATCTGTCCATTTTTGACAATGGGGTGTTAAAATCTCCTACTATAACTGTGTTGCTGTCAATATCTTTCTTGAAGTTCTCCAAGATTTTCTTTATGTATTTGGGTGTTCCTATGTTGGGTGCATATATATTTATAATGTTTATGTCTTCTTGATGGATTCTTCCCTTGAGTATTATGAAATGACCTTCTGGGTTTCTTTTTATGGCCTTTTTTTGAAATCTATTTTGTTTGATATGAGTACTGCTTCCCCGGCTTTTTTTCCTGTCCATTTACTTGGAATATTTGTTTCCATCCTTTCACTGTCAGTCTGTGTATATCTTTTGTTCTGAGGTGGGTTTCTTGTAGGCAGCATATGTGTGGCTCATGTTTTTTTTATCCATTCCATTATTCTGTCTTTTGATTGAGGCATTAATTAATTTACATTTAAGGTTATTATTGATAGGCACTTATTCATTGCCATTTTTTCATAGCTGTGTTCCTCTCTCTGTCACTGTTTCTTTTCCTGTTCTTAGAGCAAACCCTTTGGCTTCTCCTGCAGAGCTGGTTTGGAAGAGGCACATTCGCTGAGACTTCTTTTGTCTGAGAATCTCCTAATTATAATTAAGAGCCTTACCGGATATACTAATCTTGGTTGCAGGCCTCTGGTTTTTATTACTTGGAATATTTCTTACCTTTCCCTTCTGGCTTGGAGTGTTTCCATTGAAAAGTCAGCTGCTAGTCTTATCAGGGCTCCCTTGTATGTTGCTTTCTGTTTTTCCCCTTGCTGCCTTTAAGATTCTCTATCTTGGAATTTTGCCATTTTAACTATGATGTGTCTTGAATTGGGCTGCTTTGGGTTGCTCTTGATTGGGATTCTCTATGTTTCCTGGATTTGTGTGACTTTTTCTTTCATCAAACTATAAATGTTTTCCATCATTACTTTTTCAAACAGGTTTTCTATCCCTTGCTCTTCTTCTCCTTCTGGTATCCCTATTATATAGATATTATTATGTTTCTTGTTGTCCTGCATATCCCTTAACCCCTCTTCATTCTTTCTGAGCCTCTTTTCTTTGTGTCACTCATTCTAGATGGTTTTTTTTTTCTACCTTGTCCTCCAGCTCCCTGCTCCAGTCCTCTGTTTCATTGAGCCTGCTGTTGAGTCCCCCTACTGTGTCCTTCAGTTCAGAAATTGTATTCTTCATTTTCTCTTAGTCCTTCTTGATAGTTTCTATTTCCTTTTTCATGTTGATATAGTTTGCAGTGCGTTCATAGTAGTTTCCTTGTAGTTTCTGTTAATTCTCTATAAGCTCATTGAACTTCCTTATAACCATTGCTTTGAACTCAGTATATGATAGTTGACTTGCCTCTGTTTCATTTACCATTTTTGGTAAGGTTTCCTCCTTTTCTTTCATTTGGGCATTGTTTCTTTGTCTTCCCATTGTTTGTGAGACTCTTCTTGTTAGCTTCTGCTTCTTAAATTGATCTGTTCTGACTCCCTGGGTTTTGCTGTGAACTTCTATGGTAGAAGAACTTTGAGAGTCAGTGGTGCAGTCTCCTCATCTCTTGAGCTTGTTTGTCTAGGGCTGTTATTTATGTTTGCTCTGTGTATGTCTTTGGGTTTTGATTGTTATTGGGTCTTTCTTTGGTGAGTCCTTCCCTCCAGTTTGTTGACTGAAGATCACTCTGTCCACCACCTCTTGGGTTCTGTTGTGTAGGTGTGGGCAGGTTGTGTTAAAGCTGGTTCTTTCATGCATACAATGTTTTGCAGATTCTCTCTTGCTCTTGTTCAGTTCCTTCTTCTCAGTAATTTTTCCACAATTTAGTTGTATTTCCAGACAGGTCCTGGGTTGATTTAGTGTGGCTTCCACTCCCTCCTTCACCTTCTCCTGTTGTTATCTGTTGGTGGTTTCTTTGCTGGGGGGTTTCCTTTTCCAGCAGGTATCCCAGTGTACTCTTGGTGTGATCACTTGGAGGGGTAAGGCAAAATGGTTTAATACAGCAGGAGTGTACTTTATGATATTTAAAGTACCAACCTGTAGAGAAGAGATAGGAGATTCTCTGAATATGTACAGTGTTAACCATGATATTTCACCCAAGTAGCCACTTTTTAGAAAGGGTGGAAAGAAGATAAGACTCTTATTGTGAGGAGAAAGATTATGAGTTGGATCTAGTAAGCAGTGAGCTTGTGGGAGGTCATATAATGAGGTAAAGTGAGAGTAAAGGATAGAAAATAGGTGCAGTGTATGAGAGAATAGGGTTAACTACAACAGTAATAAAGTTCAGGAAACTGTGAAATGGGCTAAGATATGGGAGGGGTGCTGTGTAGTATTTACAATTGTATGGAACAACAATTATTTACAATAATAATGGAGCAGCAATCATATGACAGTCTATATGATCTGGATAACAAGGACCTAGAGTAGTGTGCTAATGGAACACAAGTGAAGTGAAAGACAGTAAATTAAAAATACACTCTGAAAGAGACTACAAGGGAAACAAGTCAAACAATGCAATTTAACCAGCCAAGCAAAGATGACTACACAGAAAGAAGAGAAATACAAAAACACTAATAAAATTAAAGAGGTAAGGATAATTAAAATATTATACTAATATACAATAACTTGCAAGTTCTCTGGAGTAGCAAAGTGAAATTTGTCTCACTCCCTCAGCTCTTGGGGTGATCACTCTTTGGGTCCAACTTTGGTCTTTTCACAGTTTCAGGTTTTATTGTCTCCCTTGTGGGTATTTTTTTTTAAAAAAGAAGGAAGGAAAAAGAGATAAAAAAGGGAAAGAAAGGAAGAAGGAATAAAAGAAGGAAAGATAAGAAGAAGGAGCTAAAAGAGAAAAAAATTATTGCTTAAAAAAAAAAAGCCTCCTGCTGGCTTCAAACTGGCCAAACCAGTTCTGCTGGTCTTCCTGGCTACAGCAGGCTGAGGGGGAATTGGTTTTGATTTTCTCCCTTCCTGATTTGCACTCAGCCAGCCTCCAGCCCAGTTCCCCAGTTCACTGCTGGGCCCCCAGTGTCTCTCTGTGCCCAGCATAGGCCTTCAGTCCACCAACTGTGCTGTCCCCAGGGTGCACCAATTAGGGGCAATTCACACACCCCCTTCTTGCTTTTTGCTGTCCTAGATGCTAGAAACTCTCAGTGCCCCCTCAGGCCAGTTCAGCCCCACCACCAAGTCAAGTCTCTCTGGGGATTGCTGACTCCCTGAGCCCTGAAGTTCTCCTCTGCAGGGGCATCCAGGGAGACTTTTTTAAAAAAGAGTGATTCAAACCTTCATTTACCTTTAAACTTGGTATAGTTTATATTAATAAAAGCAAGGGAAGTTTCAGTACTGCGACTCAATAAATAAATTGATAGCAAATTTTTAATACTATTTTTGTCATGGCAGCCTTGAAATCAAATTAGACATAAAAGCTTATAATACAATGTGATGCAGACCATCTAATTGAGCCATTTACTAATTCAAAAAAAATGTAATCCTATTTCAGTTAAAGTGAATGGAGATGCCTGCAAGGTTTGGTACATGAAACAAGCAATTAGAAATATAAGGTTGTCATATTTTCTAAAAAAAAAAAAAAAGCAGTAATTAATTCTTAAGTATTTTCTTTGGTGGTGTAAACTGTATTTCAATTCCAACTCTAGGTCATCTTTTAACCATTGGCAGAAACTGAAAATAACAGATGAGACCCTGCTTTTCCTTCTGGGCAGAGGGCGGTTAAATTCCATGAGAAGAGGTGGGAGTAGCAATAGTAAAGCCTCCCAAATTTTTCTAGATAAGAATGGATTCTGAGTTCAAGAGTCAAGAGCCCAAGGATATGGCAAAGTGTTCTGATAACAAGTTCAAATACAGGGGGATAACAGGGAAGAAGACAGTGTCTATTTGCATAGTTTGTTTGGGCTATTCTGCAACACTGCCCTCCTGGACTCTTATAATACAGCTCAGAAAATAAATGTTTGATTCTAAAATTGTATCAATGAATTATAACAAGTCTCTTTTAAAATATTAACATATCTAAAATATGTTGTTATTCAGCTAATGAGTCATACATTCAAACATTTTAATATTTTCTCCTACTACTGCATTATTTAAATTGATGGGCTCAAAACATGAAAAAATGAGGGAGAATTGAAGATAAGCTAGCATCCTGTGTCCAAATCTGCTGTTTCTTTAACTTATATTTTCTCAATCCATACAAATCAACAAACATTTATTGCACTCCCAAAGAACTTAAAGTGCAAAGATGGTCAAAGTGTGGTTTATACAATGGAAAAATGTTTGACTAGTAGAAAAGGGAGAAATATAAATGCAAAACAATAAAATAACACAGCATGCTATGCACTTCATTGGAGATCTATGAATAGGACTAGGACACTCTGGTAAGTTATATGGCTGTTCTGTGACATTGTCACCAGTGAGACACCTCAGAGTAGTATGGAAAGTGGTAAATTGTTCCTCTATCTCTTTTAGCATCTCTCTATCCTTTCCTTTCCCCATCTTTGAAAACCCTCATTGTCCCCATCTGTACTCTCCTTTAAATTTTTTCCACAGTTTTCTTCACACTTAGAAGAAAAGCTAAACTCCTTTCTCTGGTTGATTAAATCTACAAGATCTAGCTGCAACTTCTAATTCACCAACTGTTAGCCATTCTGGTCTTCTAACTCAGTTCCTCTCAAACTTCAATGTACATACAGATCACTTGGGGGGAGTCTTGCTAAAAAGGCAGGTATTCATGTTGTAGGTCTGGGGAGTTGGACAAAATTCTTGCATTTTTAATAAGTTCTCATATAATGTTGATGGCTCTGATCCTGGGACCATACTTTGAGAGTCAGAAGACTTGTGCTCATTTCCAACACTGGCAGGCTATCCTCTATCACTATGATTAGCAATGCAATTCACCAAGCTTGTTCTCTCCTTGGAAATATGTTGCATGTTACTTCTGCCAGAAATTTGCTTTCCTCAGATCCTTGTTTATAGAGCACCTTTTGTCAAATAGGCCTCAGCTCAAATGTGAGCTCTCCAGAAAAGTCCTTCTTAATGAGCCTATTGAATGTGCTCATACAATCCCTAATCTATAAATCTGTATTAATACATTTTCTTATTTTCTTCCTTTCTTTTTAATTATTTTTATTTTTGTTCATGTACAGTTGTCTCTATTTACCCTCCACAACTCCCCTTGACCTCATCCTTGATCCTATCCCCCCTTTAGCTGTGTCCATGTGACCTTCATACATATTCCTTAATGACACTTCTCCTTTTCCCCAGTATCCCCTGCCCCCTGCCCTCTGGTTACTGTCAGTTTGTTCTTAATTTCAATGTCTTTGGTTATATTTTGCTTCTTGTTTGCTTTGTTGATTGGGTTCCACTTATAGGTGAAATCATACGGTATTTCTCTTTTACTGCCTGGCTTATTTCACTTAGCATAATGCTCTCCAGTTCCATCCATGCTGTCGAGAATGGTAGGAGCTCCTTCTTCCTTTCTGCGGCATAGTATTCTATTATTTTATTTTATTAATTACACTTGTCACACTCTAAATTTTGTTTCCTTACCTATTCATTTCCTTGTAAGCTCCATGAAATAATGGCATGGCCTATATTATTTCTCAGAATATCTCAGCATATAAAACAATGCCTGAGTCATAGAGCTGGTTTTATGAAGGCACAATTTACGCAATTGAACTTGGCCTTCTGCTTGCTTTAATATTCTACTGTGGCCATCTAGAAATCTATAATTTTATCTTTGAACTTGTGTTTTGTAAGTGAAGGGAAAAGGTCAATGGAGCATGCATGTGAGCAGAGGAAACACTTGTGTTGTATTTGTGATACCCCATGAACCCAACCAGACTCAAAGTGATTGATTACAAGGTAAGTGTGTTATATCCATAACTGAATAAGCATGATGCTGACATTCCCAAGAGGCTATGCTTCCTATTCAAGCCAGAACTTGCTTCAAAAACACAAAGCACACCCTGGCCAATGTGGTTCAGTTGGTCTGAGCATAGTTGTATGACCAAAGAATTGTGGGTTCAACCCCCAGTCCAGGCACATAGAGGCAGCAACCAACTGATGCTTCTCTCTTGCATTGATGTAAAAAAAAAAAAAGAAAAAAAAGTGCCCTGGCTGAGGATATAATAACATCACAAAGAACAATGGTGTTCTAACAAACATAAATGACCAAGAAACCCTGTTATGTTCTCTCTTCCTTATGATACTTCCCTGGCCCATTACTTATATAGAAAATGACATACAAATAAACAGAAGATAGGGTAATTCATGTATTTTCTTTTTGTCTATTTGGTCTTTACTTACTCAGGACAAAAGTAGGGTATTGGTAGAATGTGCAAAATTAAGAGGCAAAACAAAAAGTTGAAGGAGGAAGGAAGATGGCAGAGCAATAGAGAAGAGCAGATTCCACTTCCCCTTACACATGGGAAAAAAAACCTGGCTGATCTATGGAGGAACAAAGCAAACAACCAGCAGAAACACAGCATATTTGAAAATAGGAGATTGAAGGTTGTAGTGGACATTGAAAAACCAGATGGTAAGGAGAGTACTTCAGAACAATAAGAGCCAAGGGATCAGCACAGAGACTAGGGTGGCTGAGGCCCCTGGGCCAGTTGCTTGCCTGGCCTGCCACAGGGCTCTAGGGAGGGGGCCCGGTCCACGTGCGAAAGCAGATGGCTGCGTGACCAAAGGTGCCCATGTGCAAACGGAGACAACTTTGAGACCAGAGGCCCATAGCCCACGCTGGGAACCTGATGAATGCAAGCGATCTGTGGGAGAATCAGAGCCCATGAATATGAACCCAGGGAGTGCCCATGATTCATGGGAAACTTGGAGTTCACTCCCATGAAATTAGGGTGAGTGCACAAAAGCGGGGAATCTGGAACCAACACCTGAAAACTCAGGGTAGACACACACCGCGTAAGAGATTCGAGCTCACACCTATAAATTGGGGGAAGTGTGCACTCCCTTGGAGGCTCAGAACATAGGGCTGACACCCCGTGTAGAGAGGTGCCAGGCTAGCCCTGGGGAGAGTAGCCCAAAGATAACTCAGTGCTGAACAGGGAAAAAAGTGACACCTTCACACCTTGGCCGTTGCAGACAGCAAGATAAAAAAAAAAAAAAAAAACTGGCTTGGAAAGTTTGAAAACAGCAAGAGGCTTCTGTTTGTTTGTTTGTTTGTTTTCTTTTTCTTTATTAACAATTTTTATTATTTTTTCATTATTTTTATCTTTTTTACCCCTCAACTCCTTTTGCTTCTCTTTACCTCTTTCTTGTTGTATTCCTTCTTCCTTTCTTTCCAATTTTCTCTTCTTCCTTCCACTTTTTTCTTCTTTTTAATTTTTTTTCTTCCTCTCTTCTCTTTTTAAATACCCACGAGTGAGATTAAAAAACAAAACAAAATCTGGAACTGTGAAAAAAACAGAACTTGGTCCCAAAGAGGGGGCATTCCAACAGCTGTGACAATGGAATCTGTGAACAACAGGATACCCGAAGAAGACTGCACCACTGAATCTCACAGGTATTCTACCACAGAAGTTCACACCATAAACCCAGGGAGCCAGAACAAATCAATTTAAGAAGCTGAGGCTAACAAGAAGAGCCTCACAAACAATGGAAAGACAAAGAAACAATCTCCAAATGAAAGGAAAAGAGGAAGCCCCAGAAAGAATGCTAAATGAAACAGAGACAACTCAACTATCAGATATTGAATTCAAAGCAAGGGTTGTCAACAAGATCAATGAGCTCTTAATGAGCTACCAGAAGCTACAGGGAAACTACAATGAACACACTGCAAACTAGATCAACATGAAAAAGGAAACAGAAACTATCAACAAGGGCAAGAAGAAATGAGGAATACAATTTCTGAACTGAAGAACACAGTGGAAGGAATGAAAAGCAGAATCAATGAAGGAGAAGATCAGATTAGTGAGTTGGAGGGCAAAGTACAAAAAAATACCCAGTAAGAGCAAGAGCAAGAAAAGGAAAAGAGGCTCAGAAAGAATGAAGAGGAATTAAGAGAAATGTAAGACAATAGGAAATGTAATAATATCCATAAAACAGGGATTCCTGAAGGACAAGAAGAAGAGCAAAGGCTAGAAAACCTATTTGAAAAAGTAATGATAGAAAACTTCCCTAATTTGATGACAGAAAAAAATCACACAAATTCAGGAAACACAGAGAGTCCCAATCAAGAGGAACCCAAAGAGGCCCACTTCAAAACACACCATAATTAAAATGACAAAATTCCAAAACAAAGAGAGAATCAGAAAGGCAGCAAGGGAGAAACAGGAAGTAACATACAAGGGAGCCCCGATAAGGTTACCAGGTAACTTCTCAATGGAAACACTCCAAGCCAGAAGAAAATGGCAAGAAATATTCCAAGTAATGAGAAACAAAGGCCTGCAATCAAGACTACTTTACCCAGCAAGGCTTTCATTCAAGATAGAAGGCCAATTAAAGAGCTTCCCAGACAAAAGAAGTCTAAAAGAATACACCTCTACCAAACCAGTTCTGCAAGAATGCTAAAGGGAATGCTTTAAGGAAAGGAAGGAAAAGAGAGAGAAAGAGAAGAACATAGGTATGATAATGGCAATGGAGCAGTACCTATTAATAATGACTTTAAATGTAAATGGATTAAATGCTCCAATCAAAAGACATAGAATAGCTGAATGGATAAAAAAGCATGACCCACACATATGCTGCCTAGAAGAGACCCACCTCAGGACAAAAGTCCAACACAGACTCAAAGTGAAGGGAGGGAAACAAATTTTCCAAGCATATGGACAGGAAAAAAAGTCAGGGTAGCAATGCTCATATCAGACACAACAGACTTCAAAAGAAGAGCCATAAAGAGAGACCCAGAAGGTCACTTCATAATACTCAAGGAAAGTATCCATCAAGAAGACATAAACGTCATAAATATATATGCACCCAACATAGGAGCACCTAAATACATTAAAAAAATCTTGGAGGACTTCAAGAAAGATATTCACAGCAACACAATTATAGTAGGGGATTCTAACACCTCACTGTCTAAAATGGACAGATCTTCCAAAAAAATATCAACAAAGATATTGTGGCATTGAACAACACTCTAGATGAAATGGACTTAACTGATATATATAGAGCCCTTCATCCAAAAGAAGCTAAATACACATTTTTTTCAAATGCACATGGAACATTTTCAAACATAGACCACATGATATGACACAAAACAAGCCTCAGCAAATTCAAGACATTTGAAATCATATCAAGCATGTTCTCTGACCACAGGTACTGAAACTAGAAACCCACCCCAAGGGGAAAAACCCAAAACACTCAAAACCATGGAGATTGAATAACATGCTGTTAACAATGAATGGGTCAAGAATGAAATTAGGGAGGAAATCAAGAAGTTTCTGGAAACAAATGAAAATAAATTCACAACAACATAAAACTTATGGGACACGGCAAAAGCAGTCCTCTTAGGGAAGTTCATAGTGATACAGGCCTACCTAAAAAAGATAGAAACATTTCAAACAAACAACCTAACCCTATGCGTACAAGAACTTGAAGAACAACAACAAAGACAGCCCAGAGCAAGTAGAAGGAAGGAAATAACCATGATCAGAGCAGAATTAAATGGCATAGAGACTAAAAGCACAATTCTAAGCATCAATGAATCCAGGAGCTGGTTCTTTCAAAAGATAAACAAAATTGACAAGCCTTTAAGCAGGCTCATCAAGGAAAAAAGAGAGAGGACCCAAATAAACACAATCAGAAATGAAAGAGGACAGATTACAACTGATACCACAGAAACACAAAGGATTGTAAGAAATTACTATGAAGAACTGTATGCCAAGAAATTTGAAAGCCTAGGTGAAATAGACAAGTTTCTAGAAAAATATAATCTTCCAAAATGCAATGAAGAAGAAGCAGAAAACCTAAACAGACCAATAACAGCAGATGAAATTGAAGCAGTAATCAAAAAACTCCCTACACACAGAAGCCATGGACAAGATGGTTTCACAGGAGAATTTTACAAAGCATTTAAGGAAGAGCTAACCCCTATCCTTCACAGACTATTCAAAAAAATCCAAAATTATGGAAGTCTCCCAAACTCTTTTTATAAAGCCAGCATCATCCTAATCCCAAAATCAGATAAAGATACAACAAAGAAAGAAAACTTCAGGCCAATATCGCTGATGAACATAGACACTAAAATCCTCAACAAAATATTGGCAAACCACATCCAACAATACATTAAAAAGCTCATACACCATGACCACCTGGGATTCATCCATGGGATGCAAGATGGTTCAACATTTGCAAATCAGTAAATGTAATACATCACATAAACAAAAGCAAAGACAAAAATCACATGATCATATCAATAGATGCAGAAAAAGCATTTGATAAGGTACAACACCCATTTATGATAAAAACACTCAGCAAAGTGGGAATAGAGGGAACAGTCCTCAACATAATAAATGCCATATATGAGAGACCTACAGCCAACATCATACTCAACAGGCAAAAACTAAAATCTTTTCCACTAAGATCAGGAATAAGAAAAGGTTGTTCACTTTCACCCCTTCTATTCAATATAGTATTGGAAGTCTTAGACACAGCAATTAGACAAGAAAAGGAAATAAAAGGCATCCAAATTGGAAAGGAGGAAACAAAACTATCATTGTTTGCAGATGACATGATAGTATACATAGAAAATCCTATAGACTGGGCCAAAAAGCTGCTCAACCTAATAAATGAATTTGGTCAAACAGCCAGCTACAAAGTCAATATCCAGAAATCAAAGGCATTTTTGTATACCAAAATTAAACAACAGAAGCGGAAATCAAGAAAAAAATCCCATTTGATATAGCGAAAAGAAAACTAAAATAACTAGGAATAAACCTAACCACAGGGGTAAAAGAACTTATGCAGAAAACTACATAACACTGAAGAAAGAAACCAAGGAAGACACAAACAATTGGAAACATATACTGTGTTCATGGATTGGAAAAATTAACATCATCAAAATGTCCATACTACACAAAGCAATTTACAGATTCAATGCAATACCTATCAAATTAAGAATGGCATATTACACAGACATAGAACAAACACTTCAAAAATTTATATGGAACCATAAACGACCTCAAATAGCTGCAGCAATTTTGAGAAAGAAGAGCAAAGTAGGAGGTATCACAATACCTGACCATAAACAATATTACAAGGCCACTGCAATCAAAACAGCCTGGTACTGGCATAAAGACAGGCACATGGACCAGTGGAATAGAACAGAGAGACCAGAAATAAACCCAAGTCTCTATGATCAATTAATATTTGACAAAGGGGGCAGCGACATAAAATGATGTAAAAATAGCCTCTTCAACAAATGGTGTTGGGAGAACTAGACAGCTAGAGAACTAGACACCATACACAAAGATAAGTTCAAGATGGATAAAAGACTTAAATATAAGCCTCGACACCATTAAAATCCTAGAGGAGAGAATACAGGCAGGAAAATCTCAGATATTTCACGCAGCAACATTTTTACTGATATGTCCCTTAAAGCAAGGGGCATAAAGGAAAGAATAAACAAATGGGATCTCATCAAAATAAAAAGCTTCTGCATGGCTAAAGAAAACAGTATTAAAATAAAAAGAGAACCAACTGTATGGGAAAACATATTTGCCAATTATAGTTCAGACAAGGGTTTGATCTCCAAAATATATAAAGAACTTACACAACTCCACTCTAAGAAGATAAGCAACCCAATTAAAAAATGGGCAAAGGACCTGAACAGACACTTCTCCAAGGAAGACATACAGAGGATCCAGAGACACATGAAAAGATGCTCAATATTGCTAGCTATCAGAGAGATGCAAATTAAAACCACAATGAGATACCACTTCACACCAGTCATAATGGCCATCATAAACTAAGCAACAAACAACTGTTGTAGAAGTGGTGGATAAAAGGGGACCCTAATGCATTGTTGGTGGGATTGCAGACTGGTACAACCACTATGGAAAGCAGTATGGAATTGTCTAAGAAAACTAAAAATGGATCTACCTTTTGACCCAGCAATTCCACCGCTTGGATTATATCCTAAGAACCCTGAAACACCAATCCAAAAGAACCTATGCACCCCAATGTTCATAGTAGCACAATTTATAATAGCCAAGTGTTGGAAGCAACCTTGATGCCCATTAGTAAATGAATGGATCAAGAAACTATGGTGCATTTGCACTATGGAATTCTGTGCAGCAGAAAGAAAGAAGGAGCTCCTACCCTATGTAAGAGCATGGATGGAACTGGAGAGCATTATGCTAAGCAAAATAAGCCAGGTGGTGAAAAACAAATACCATATGATCTCACCTTTAACAGGAACCTAATCAACAAAACAAACAAACAAGCAAAATATAACCAAAGACCCTGAAATTGAGAACAGGCTCACAGTCACCAGAGGGGAGAGGGGAGGGAATTTCAGGGGAAAAGGGGAAGGGTTTACAGGAACAAATATAAAGAACACATGGACAAAAACTAGGGGAGGTGGAAATGGGAGGGAAATGGGGAGGGCTGGGGTGGTGGGCTGGGATGGTAGTAAAAGACAGAAAACTGTACTTGAACAACAATTAAATAAATTTACAAAAGAATATTTCAAAGAAAATTTTAAAAAATGTTTGCTTGTTAAAGGAAGAAAGAGTAAAAGAAGGAATAAAATTTTGGGTTATTGAAAAGAAGTAACAGTCACTTTCATAAAGAATATATTCCTAGGGTTATTAAAGTACAATTATCACACCAGAAATGTTTGTATATGCCTGTGTATTTGTTTGTGTGTATGTGTATTGAAGAGACAAGGAAAAAGAAAATGAAATACTAAAAATGGGAGAGAATAAGAAAAGAATACAAACATTCTTTCAAAGCTTTCTACACTGAGAATCAAGATGTTGCAATATAACAATATCAGTGAATGCCCTTCCTCAGTCTCATAAACTAAAATGTGAAATACACTTAGAAAAATAACCAAAATAATTCCCATACTTATTCTAAGTATTTAGAGCAGTTGTTCTCAACCTATCTGGCATATTAGAATCATCTAGAAAACTTTTTAAAAATTCTGAGCCTCACCTCAGATTAATTAAAATCAGGTCCTGGGTGGGACTGGCCATTCCTACTGTTTGAAAAATTCCCTAAAGGATTCTAATGTGCAGCCAGTATTGAGAGCACTGACTTAGACTAAACCCTATTATATAGTCCAGTAAGAAATATTTAAATTTTAAGTGAGAGGGTCATTTTTTTAAAAGAGTTTGAAGTCACTTTACAAAACTGATGATATATTCTGTCCATTCTTCAGTTGTGACCCAAACCAGAAATCAAAAGTACCTGAGACCATGCTGAGTTTATGGGATGGAGCCAGTGATCTTAACAGCAGTCTTGAAAAGAATGCATTCCTTGATGTGCACTGGCCCTCTTTCCATGGGGGTCATCTCTCCAGGTAAGCTCTAGAGAACCAAGCCACCCTGCCTGGAATGGGCTCTTCTTTGAGCTCTCTGTCTTTTTTTTTTTACTGTTTGAAACAGTTAAATTGAGGTAAAAATGTAATATTCATATGATACATTTAAGCCCCCTAGACTGGAAATTTTTATTTCTTTGCCAAAGGACACTAGAACAGTTTGCAGGCAAAACTATTAAAATTAAAATTGCCTACATTTTAAAATCCCTCTTTTTTTTTTTTTTTTTTTTTTTTTTTTTTTTTTACCAGACCAAAGTGAAATGTGACCTGAAGCTTGGAGGTTGCTCCAAGAATTAATAGTCTCCAGGTATATTCAAAATCATTAATTGCCTCTGAAGGGAGTAAAAGGAGGCTTCCCAGAATCCTATTTGAAGGAGAGATACTGAGCTCAGTGTTTGATGCTTCAGTGAATTCCTATGGCCAAGTTATTCAATTTGTGCTTCAACTATGAACCTTGAAAGGACTAACTTGGGCAGAGAACTTTGCTGTCCTAGCATGAATGCACTGAAGACCTATAGAGAAGGTTGTTTGAATTACATGTATGTTAAACAGTTTCAGAAGAATTCTTTCCCCTTTAAGGTTTTGCAAAATAAATGCTAAATTGTACTTTTGACTACTAAGCTGAACCTTTTAATTTGCTTTTTTCTAAAATAACAAATCCCTCCAATGATGACTGTGCAGCACTGACACAGTCTATTTCTTCAACCCTTAGGTCATTAAAAGATGCAACTTACTTATGATGATTATAGTAAAGAAATATGTATGAAGAAATAAATTACACAAATGCTGTACTGTACATGACATAGAGATATCAATTGCCAGGCCCCAATAACCTGCACCCCACTACAAACACGAACAACAGAACACTTCTTTACAGCTATTTTCCTTTGTGATCATAACTTAGGAAGGAAGCAGGATATGAGAAAGTTTGAAAGGTGTTTTGACAGGTTCAAATTCTTTTCTAATTGTGGATTTGTAAAACTATAGTTCTTCCCACACCGAGCTTGTACTATTGCCTTCACATCCCATTATTTAAGGCAGCCTAGATCACCTGAGTCAATGCCATCTGACAATATGTGTCAAATTATTTTGTCTTAGCTTACACACAAACACCACATACCTTTCCTAGAGCTTTTCCTGAATATCCATGACTTAACATTTAGGATGTGTGGGCAGAGCAGGGTAACTGAGGAGCATGTCTTTTGGTATAAATAGTGTGGGTAGATGTGAAATGGGGTCAAGATGGCCATGAGATGATTGGTTCAGAGATGGATCATCACCATAGCATGCTTATAAATTATTTTATTTCTTTTTTTAACATTTTTTATTATTGTTCAAGTACAGTTTTCTGCCTTATCACCCCACCCATCCCCACCAACCCAGCCCAACTCCTTCCCTTGTTTCCACCCCTCCCTTATTATTGCCCATGTGTTCTTTATAATTGTTCTTGAAAACCCTTCACTCTTTTCCCCCATTATCCCCTCCCTCTCCCCTCTGGTCACTGTGAATCTCTTCTCAAATTCAGTGTCTTTGGTTATATGTACCTTGCTTGTTCATTTTGTTGGTTAGGTTCCTGTTAAAGGTGAGATCATATGGTATTTGTCTTTCCCTGCCTGACTTAGTTCACTCAGCATAATGCTCTCCAATTCCATCCATGCTGTTGCAAGGATTAGGAACTCCTGCTTTCTTTTTGCTGTATAGTATTCCATTGTGTAAATTTACCGCAGTTTTTGATCCATTCATTTACTGATGGGCACTTAAGTTGCTTCCAGCATGTGGCTATTGTAAATTGTGCTGCTATGAACATAAGAGTGCATAGGTTCTTTTGGATTGGTGTTTCAGGGTTCTTAGAATATAATCCTAACAGTGGAATTGCTGGGTGAAAAGACAGCTCCATTTGTAGTTTTTGAGGAAATTCCATAATGTTTCCACTGTGACTGTACCAGTCTGCATCCCAATGACAATGCACAAGGTTTCTCTTTTCACTGCATCCTCTCCAACACTTGGTTGTTGATTTGTTTATGATAGCCATTCTCATTGGTGTGAAGTGGTATCTCACTGTGGTTTTCATTTGCATCTCTCTGACGGCTAGGAATACTGAACATCTTTTCTTATGTCTCTGGATCCTCTGTATGCCCTCCTTGGAGAAGTGTCTGTTCAAGTCCTTTGCCCATTTTTTAATTGGGTTGCTTGTCTTCTTAGAATGGAATCACATGAGTTCTTTATATATTTTGGAGATCAAACCCTTGTCTGGGGTATCATTAGCAAATATGTTTTCCCATATGTTTGGATCTCTTTTTATTTTAATGCTGTTTTCTTTAGCTGTGCAGAAACTTTTTATTTTGATGAGATCCCATTTTGTTCATTTTTTCCTTTATGTCCCTTGCTTTAGGGGACATATCAGTGAAAATACTGCTGCATGAAATATCTGAGATTTTCCTGCCTATGTTCTCCTCTAGGATTTTAATGGTGTCACAACTTATATTTAAGTCTTTTATCCACCTTAAATTTATCTATGTGTATGGTGTAAGTTGGTGCATGAGTTTCATATTTTTGCATGTAGCTGTCCAGATCTGCAAACACCATTTGTTGAAGAGGATATTTTTACTCCATTTAATGCTGTCCCCTATTTTGAATATTATTTAATATTTTATTAGCTAATATTAATTAATATTAGACAGTAGAGACTTGGGTTTATTTCTGGGCTCTCTGTTGTGTTCCATTCATCCATGTGTCTGTTCTTATACCAGTACCAGGCTGTTTTGATTATAGTGGACTTGTAATACAGTTTGATATCAGGTATTGTGATCCCTCCTACTTTGCTCTTCTTTCTCAAAATTGCTGCAGCTATTCAGAGTTGTTTATGGTTCCATATAAATTTTTGAAGCATTTGTTCTATTTCATATGTCTATGAAATATGCCATTGGCACTTTAGTAGGTATTGCATTGAATTTGTAAATTGCTTTGGGTAGTATGGACATTTTGATGACTTTAATTCTTCTGATCCATGAACACAGTATATGTTTCCACTTGTTTGTGTCTTCCTTAACTTCTTTCTTCAGTGGTGGGTAGTCATCTTTTACTTCCTTGGTTAGGTTTATTCCTAGGTATTTTATTTTTCTTGTTGTCATAGCAAATGAGATTTTCCCCCTGATTTCTATTTCTGATGTTTCATTGTTGGTGTACAATAATGCCTTTGATGTCTGAATATTGACTTTGTATCCTGCTATTTTGCCAAATTCATTTATTAGGTTGAGCAGTTTTTTGGCCAAGTCTATAAGATTTTCTATGTATGCTATCATGCCATCTGCAAACAATGATAATTTTGTTTCCTCCTTTCCAATTTGGATGCCTTTATTTCCTTTTCTTCTCTGATTGCTGTAGCTAGGACTTCCAATACTATGTTGAATAGAATTGGTGAAAGTGGACAACCTTGTCTTGTTCCTGATTTTAGTGGGAAAGTTTTAGCTTTTGCCCATTGAGTATGATGTTGGCTATAGGTCTCTCATATATGGCCTTTATTAGGTTGAGGAGTGCTCCCTCTATTCCCACTTTGTTGAGTGTTTTTATCATAAATGGGTGCTGTACCTTACCAAGTGCTTTTTCCACACCTGTTGATATGATCATATGATTTTTGACTTTGCTTTTATGTGATGTATTACATTTATTGATTTGTGAATATTGTACCATCCTTGACTCCCTGGGATGAATCCCACTTGGTCTTGGTGTATGAGCTTTTTAATGTATTGTTGATGTGGTTTGCCAATATTTTGTTGAGGATATTAGCATCTATGCACATTAACGATAATGGCCTGAAGTTGTCATTCTTTGTTATTTCTTTATCTGATTTTGGGATTAGGATGATGCTGACTTCATAAACAGAGTTTGGGAGTCTTCCATCATTTTGAATTTTTTGGAATAGTCTGTGAAGGATAGGGCTTAGCTCTTCCTTAAATGCTTTGTAGAATTCTCCTGTGAAACCGTCCAGTCCAGGGCTTTTGTGTGTTGGAAGTTTGTAGATTAATGCTTCATTTTTTTCAGCTCTCATTGGTCTGTTCAGGCTTTCTGCTTCTTCTTCATTGTGTTTTGGAAGATTATAATTTTCTAGAAACCTGTCCATTTCAACTGGGTTTTCAAATTTCTTGGCATACAGTTCTTCATAGTAATTTCTTACAATCCTTTGTGTTTCTGTGGTGTCAATTGTAATCTCCCCTTTTTCATTGCTGATTGTGTTTATTTGAGTTCTCTCTCTTTTTTTCTTCATGAGCCTGCTTAAAGGCTTGTCAATTTTGTTTGTCTTTTCAGAGAACCAGCTCCTGGATTCATTGATGCTTAGAATTGAGCTTTATTCTCTATGTCATTTAATTCTACTCTGATCTTAGTTATTTCCTTCTTTCTACTTGCTCTGGGCTGTCTTTGTTGTTGTTCTTCAAGTTCTCGTAAGTGTAGAGTTAGGTTGTTTATTTGAAATGTTTCTATTTTTTTTTTTTTTTTAGGTAGGCCTGTATCACTATGAACTTCCCTCTCAGGACTGCCTTCTCTGTGTCCCATAAGTTTTGGGTTGTTGTGAGTTCATTTCCCTTTTTTTCCAGAAACTTTTTGATTTCATCTCTAATCTTATTCTTGACCCATTCATTGTCTAATAACATGCTATTCAATCTCCATGAGTTTTAGTTTTCTTGAATTTTTTTCTTGAGGTCAGTTTCTAGTTTCAGTCCCTTGTGGTCACAGAAAATGCTTGATATGATTTCAATTTTCTTGAATCTGTTGAGGCTTGTTTTGTGTCCTATCATTTGGTCTATCTTTGTAAATGTTCCACGTGCATTTGAAAAGAATGTGTATTTAGTTTCTTTGAGATGAAAGGCTCTATGTATATCAGTTAAGTCCATTTCATCTAGAGTGTTGTTTAATGCCACAATATCTTTGTTGATATTTTGTTTAGAAGATCTGTCCATTTTTGACAGTGGGGTATTGAAATACCTTGCTATAATTGTGTTGCTGTGAATATCTTTCTTGAAGTCCTTTAAGATTTTCTTTATGTGTTTAGGTGCTCCTATGTTGGGTGCATACATATTTACAATGTTTATGTGTTCTTGGTGGATTCTTCCCTTGAGTATTATAAAGTGACCTTCTGAGTCTCTTTTTATGGCCCTTTTTGTGAAGTCTATTTTGTTTGATGTGAGTATTGCTACCCTGGCTTTTTTTTTCCTGTTCATTTGCTTAGGATATTTGTTTCCAGCCCTGCACTTTCAGTCTGTTTAGATCCTTTATTCTGAGGTGGGTCTCTTGTAGGCAGCATAAGTATGAGTCATGATTTCTTATCCATTCAGCTATTCTATGTCTTTTCATTGGATTATTTAATCTATTTACATTTAAGGTTATTATTGATGGGTACTTATTTGTTGCCACTTTTTTATACCTGTGCTCCTCTCTCTCTCATCTTTTCCTTCCTTTTTTTAAAGGAGTCCCTTTAACATCTCTTGCAGAGCTGGTTCAGTTGAGGTGTATTCTTTCAGACTTATTTTTTTCTGGGAAGCTCCTTATTTGGCCTTCCATTTCAACTGAGAGCCTTGCTTGCAGCCCTTTGGTTTTCATGACTTGGAATATTTCTTGACATTCTCTTTTGGCTTGGAGTGTTTTCTTTGAGCAGTCAGCTACCAGCCTTATCAGGGCTCTCTTGTATGTTACTTCCTTTTTCTCCCTTGCTGCCTTTAAGATTCTTTCTTTATCTTGGAATTTTGCCATTTTAATTATGATGTGTTGAAGTGGGCCTCTTTGGGTTCCTCTTGATTGGGACGCTCTGTGTTTCCTAGATATGTGTGACTTATTCTCTCATCGAATTAGGGAAATTTTCTATCATTAATTTTTCGAACAGTTTTCATATCCTCTGCTTTTCTTCTCATTCTGGTGTCCCTTTTATATAGATATTATTATGTCTCATGTTTTCTTGAAGCTCTCTTACAATGTGTTCATTCTTTCTGAGTCTCTTTTCCTTCTCTTGCTTTATTTGGGTTTTTTTTCCTACCTTCTCCTCCCACTCCCCAATTTGATTCTCTGCTTCATCTAGCCTACTTGTATTTTCTTCTATTTTTTATTATTTCTAACATTTTATTGTTCATTTCTTCCTGGTTTTTCTTTGTAGTTTCTATTTCCTTTTTCATGCTGATATAGTTCTCATTCAGTTCTTTGTAGTTGTGTGTGAGTTCCTTGAGCATCTTTATCACCATTATTTTGAATTCTATATCAGATAGCATGGTTACCTACATTTTGTTTATTTCTTTTAATGGGGAGTCTTCTTTTCCTTTTGATTGCATGTACTTTTTTGTCTCACCATTCTAGATGACTCTTTTTGTTTGTTTCTGCACTTTGTCATGTTTTGCTTTGCTAGCTATCTTTGTAGGATGAACTTCTATGTTAGGAATTCTGTGAGGTTCGGTGTTATGGTATCTTTGATCTCCTTGTCTGGATGCTCTACATTTGCCCTTTTTTCTGTGTGTGTTTTTTCTCTTGTTGTACTTGGATTTTTACCTTTTGGTGGTTCTTTTATTGTTGGTTTCTCTCCTCAAGCAAGTATACTGGTGTTCATAGCTCCCACCTAATCTTGTATATGACCAGTGGCAAGGGGAGGACAAAATACATTAAAACAGCAGGAGAGTATTATATGGGATTTAAAATACCAGCAAGTAGAGAAGAGATAGGAGATTCTCTGGATAAGTATAGCGTTAACTGTGATATTTCACCCAACTATCCATTTTTTATAAAATGTGAAAGAGAGCTAAGACTCATGTTAGAGGGGAGGATGATTGTGAGCTGAATCCAGAAAACAGAGTGCTTGTGCAAAGTTAGATGATAACATATAGTAAGATTAAAGGATAAGAAAGTAGGCGTAGTATGAGAGATAATAGAGTTAACCAGAGGAATAATAATGCTCAAGATTAAAGTGAAGTGGGCTAAGATCATGGAGAGTTGCTGTGTAGTATGTACAATTGTATGGAACAACAATTATTTACACTAGTACTGGACCAACAGTAATATGGGAAGAAATATATGATTTGGATAGCCAAAATAGAAGGTACGCGATCAAGAGTTGTATGTTATTGGAGATTAAACCCTTGTCTGAGGTATCATTGGCAAAAATGTTTTCCCATACAGTTCATTCACTCTTTATTTTAATACTGTTTTCTTTAGCTGTGCAGAAGCTTTTTATTTTGATGAGATCCCATTTGTTTATTCTTTCCTTTATGTCCCTTGCCTTAAGGGACATATCAGTAAATATGTTGCTGTGTGAAATATCTGAGATTTTCCTGCCTGTGTTCACCTCTAGGACTTTAATGGTGTCACGGCTTATATTTAAATCTTTTATCCACCTTGAATTTATTTTTGTGTATGGTGTAAGCTGGTGCTCAAGTTTCATTTTTGTGCACGTAGCTGTCCAGTTCTCCCAACACCATTTGTCGAAGAGGCTATTTTTACTCCATTTTATGTTGCTGCCCCCTTTGTTGAATATTAATTGACCATAGAGACTTGGGTTCATTTCTGGTCCCTGTTCTATTCCACTGGTCCATGTGCCTGTTTTTATGCCAGTACCAGGCTGTTTTGATTATTGTGGCCTTATAATACAGTTTGGTGTCAGGTATTGTGATCCTTCCTACTTTTCTCTTCTTTATCAAAATTGCTGCAGCTATTCGAGGTCATTTATGGTTCCATATAAATTTTTGAAGTGTTTGTTCTATTTCTGTGAAATACCACTGCTAGGATTATATCCTAAGAACCCTAAAACACTAACCCAAAAGAACATATGCACCCCAATGTTCATAGCAGCACAATTTACAATAGCCAAGTGTTGAAAGCAATGTAGGTGCCCATCAGTAAATGAATGGATCAAGAAACTATGGTACATTTACACAATGAAATTCTATGCAGCAGAAAGAAAGAAGGAGCTCATACCCTTTGCTATAGCATGGATGAAACTGGAGAGCATTATGCTAAGCAAAATAAGCCAGGTGGTGAAAGACAAATACCATATGATCTCACCTTTAACAGGAACCTAATCAACAAAACAAACAAACAAGCAAAATACAACCAAAAACACTGAAATTAAGAACAGGCTCACAGTCACCAGAGTGGGGAGGGGAGGGGATTTCAGGGGAAAAGGGGAAGGGTTTAGAGCAACAAGTATAAAAGACACATGGACAAAAACTAGGGGGGTGGATATGGGAGGGAGGTTGGGAAGGTTGGGGTGGTGGGCTGGGATGGGAGTAAAAGACAGAAAATTGTACAAGAACATCAATTAAAATTAAGAAAATAAAATAAAATAAGGAGTTGTATGTTATTGGAACGCATTTGAAGTGAAAGAAGGAAAATTAAAATGCAATGAAGAGAGAATAAGGAAAATCAGTCAAACAAAGCAATGAAACAGAGAAATAAAATGAGGAATGCTAAACTTAATGAAGAGAAATAAAAATTACTAATAAAATAAAAGTGGTAAAAATAATGAAAAGATAGTAATAATACACATAAACAATAAAATGCCAGCTCTGTGGGATAGCAAAGTGACATTTGTCTCAGTTTCTCAGTTTTCAGGGTTAGCCTTGTTCCCCCCTTTTCAATCTGTCTCTGGACCCTTTGTAACTCCATGTCTATTGTTTCACTTGGGGGAAGAAAAAAAAAACAAGAGAGGATCCAAAAAATAATAATAATAAGCCTCCTGCTGACTTTAAACTTGTTCAGTGAGTTCTGCTTTTCTTCCTAGATGCCACGGGAAGTCAGGCGCTGGGCTTTGCTTTTCTCCCATCCTATGGTTTTGAGAGGATGGGGACCAGGTGTGGGTCACAATATTCACAGTTTCCTTGCTTCCAGCCCAGGTCCTCTGTGAGCTGCCAGGCTCAAACCAGCCACTCAGCTGCTCATAGCACGAGTCAATACTTGCGCAGGGATCCTGAGACAACCTAGGTATGCAGTTCTGCTCAGCTATTCAGTTTCTGGGCACATGCAGCTGAAATCCCCTTTGGGGCAAGCCAGCTGCTGCTGGAGAGTTCCTTACAAAGCAGCTGCCCTCAGTTCTTAACAAATGCATGGCTTTTCACACAGCCCAATTTTCCAACCAGTCCGGAGACTATCCGAGATAGGGTCCAACACAACCCAATTCCTCCCTTCTCCAGGTGTTGCCAGGCACCTCAATTTCTCTGGTGCTGATGTCCACATTCCCAGCAGATGTGGACCACTTCTGTGTGTCTCACACTTTGTCTCTACTTCCCCCAGCAACTTCCAACATCCGAGTCCCTCCTGGTGCTGGCCTGCCCTCCCTGCTCTGGTAGGGGAGGGAGCTGGTAATCTAACTCTCCTCTCCATATCCTGTAGCAGGCACCATGGGAAGCCAGGAACTGCAGCAGCCTTGGTCCCTGTGCAGATCCCAGGGGCCTTACCATCCCAGCACCATCTCCTTACTGTCTGTTTTTCAATGTCCTCTGCAATTTTTTGCCTCTGAACTTCATATAAATTGGGATTCCACTGGCTGTTCACTCTGTTCCTCAGAAGATCAGCTAGGTGTTCCACCTGGGCACAGGAAGAACTGGGCTCTGCTCCCACCCTCCTCGCAGTTATCTTCAAGAATCCAGCATGCTTATACATTCTTAATAAGTCATAATGTATCCCTTTCCTCTGGCTTAGTATGTTTGTTGTTATGGGAAAAAATGCATTTTTACATTTGATAAAGAAATGTAAACAGTTTTTAAAAATACAAATAATTGTTTCTACAAAATTTAGATAACACCTCTGCAAAAGCCGAAATTCCATATAGTTCCTGAAGTTCATAGAGTGTTGTAAACTTTCTCTTATCTACGCTTTTCAGTTGTTTAGATATAAATAATGTTTCTTTCAACCAAAGGGAATCCTGTTGCCTTGTTTTCAGAAGATCTGGTTTAAACTGACTGGGAGAATTACCCATTTAGTAAAGATAATAGAATCTTGGAAATATCTGGAACAAAAATAAGACTACTGCTTCACTATCCAACACAGGATAACATCCTTAACCCATGAGACCCCTGAGAAATACGTATGACCATTTCTAGCAAAATCATTGGGTTATCAGATCTTAAAGTCTTGGGCTATTTAGCTATTTCCAAAGCCTTTTGTCAAATTAATCTTTTCATAGACATTACACACACACAGAGCATAGACATTTTTACAGATAATAAGTGACAGAGAAAGAAACATGACACTTTTAAGAGATACATGTTAAACTAAGTCAGAAAAAAATATGGAACTGAATATCCCTGTAGTAATTTCTGTTTTAAGGGAAGTCCCTAATTATTCTGGATATATTTTTTTAGATGAAGTTCATAAAAATTTTAGAATTTACTCCAGATGAAGTCAATTCATAACTGTAGGTTTATTTGTACTTTTATGATTATTATGTTTCTCCATTAGAATGCAAACTGTAAGCAGTTATGAGCCTGCTTTAATTTGCTGAGGTTTACATAGTACTTAGCACATTAAATTAAATTTAACACAAAAATTTAAAATTTCACCATAAAGTGATAAAACATCAGGGTCTTCTGTTTTATGTTATTGATGGCTTATTTGAAAATTAGATCTACCAGCATGTATTTCTAACACCCTTTTATCTGTCATCTCAAAATGAAACTTGAATATGTTATGAAAATATCCTATAAGGAAATTTGTAGGTATCTTGCATTCATCAAAAGGCAGTAGTAGTATGTAAATAATACCATTATTTTTTATTACTGGTCCCTTCCCTATCTAATTTATAACATTTTAAAAATCTAGTAAGAAAGCTGAATGGCCCACTATTTTATAGTTCCTCTCAATTTAGACTTTTAAATTTTTCTTTTAATTTACCTTAATCATTTTATTACTTGATTATTTTTTAATTGAGCCCACATAAAATCTAGATTGTGGAACATTAATGTTACCAAACTAAAGGGGTTCGTTTGCCAGCACATATCAAAGTATAATAAAACAAAACCAGAAATTTGTAGCAAAGAAAGTAAAGGTTAATTTAAGGAAATGATGGTCTAAGACCTGGTTCACTGATGTCCTCTTGGGGATATACTGTATACAGGAGAATCATTAGTCACAGTGACCCAGGGAGTTGGGGTTGGGGGCTCTACTAATTGGTTGGGGTCATGGGTAAGGAGAAGTTGATCATTGTGTCAGGTCTTGATGTCAGCCA
Organism: Anoura caudifer; assembly: GCA_004027475.1. Classification (NCBI taxonomy): domain Eukaryota; kingdom Metazoa; phylum Chordata; class Mammalia; order Chiroptera; family Phyllostomidae; genus Anoura; species Anoura caudifer. The sequence continues at coordinate 33,200 of PVKU01006505.1, forward strand.
TGCCATTGTTCTGTCTGGTTTCATGAGGGTGTGGTCCATAGGGTCATTCAACTTTTATGGGTCTGGGGCTGAAACACAAATGGAGTCAAGATGTTATATTTAGTTTGAACAAAGCTATTCTCTTCATCAGCAGGCCTGGGGCTTTACTATTCAGATAGTTTGACACTAACCAGAGCCTGACAGTCTAAGGGCTTAATGATTAAGGGAGTGAACATGCAGTATGTACAAAGGGGGAAGGATGTGGTTGAATGAAGGCAAGTGAGTCATGATGCTATTGGACTGGATGAAACTGGCTTGAATTAAAGAAAAAAGTGATATTAAGGAAATGAAGTTCCTGTGTGGTTATATTAATTTGAAAATACAGGAAAGCCTTGAAGTAAGAAAAGTCACCATTTGATAATGGTTAATAAACTTATATTTGTATCAGTTTTATTTGGGATGACTGTCAAAAATATAGATTCCTAGTTTCCACCCAATAGAGCTATTAAGTCTGGCCTGGGGACTAGGAATCTGTATTTTTAACTATTACTCTATCTTCATTCCTAGGTATGAGGAAAATACTGAAAATGCTGCTCTCATGGTTTAGGCTTCAGTTCACATTTTGTGTGTGGGGAGATGGTCATACTCTTTTTAATGGAACTTTTTTAAATACAAGTATTTCCTATCATGCCAGGGAGACTATCCTTTCTGTTAGGTGATGAACATCTCTGCATAAACAGTAGTTGATGTGGTGGGTAGACTTTCTGGAAATTGTTTCCTCCTACAAAAATGGTTAGTTTATTTCTTTCTATATACTCTAAGAAGGATAAGGTCTTGGATTATGTAAAAGATAAGCTTGCTGCAGTATACTACCATTGCAGATAAGCAAGCTGACATAAGAGCAGTAAATCTGAGAAGAAATAGCCAAAGAGAGCTTTGGGGAAGGTTCTGGTCTAGGGCCTCTGGGAGGATTGTTTTCTTCTCCAGGTTTGTAAAACTCTTCTGTTGTTTCCCTACCAGAAGCTTATCCTCTTTTCCGTGTAAATCATCACCCTTCCCAGCTAGCTTTTCTCCAAACATTAATTATCTTTTGAAGTGATAAATTCACACTTATGTTTGTTTACTTGATTGTTACCTGCTTCCCTAAATAAAATGTAAATGCTGTGAGAGCAGATGGGTATAAAGCAAAAACAACAATTATAAATCCTAAAAATAAAATTACAATTTTTAAAATAATATTTTTAAATCCCTCAAAAGGATAAACGTTAGACTTTCATTAGAGAATTGGTGAATTAGAAAGTAGTACTGGAGTATTTTATTTCTAATTAATTGTCTTTACTGTTTTACATGTATCTGTTCTTGATTTATATGTGCTTGAAAAAAGGCAAGTAAATTTTTTTAAATTTCATGGTATCTACATATTAATTGGGTACACAAACAAAAACAATTAAACATATAAATGTGAGTATTTGAAAGGGTTTAGTGCTCTGAAAAAAAAAAAAAAAGACCCAAGCCTAGGAGCATGATAATTTGCTTGGAGGAAGGGAGACACATTATGTATGGTTGCAACAGAAGAGTTTTACAATTTAGAAGAAAAGAAAACTCTCTCAGTTTCACCTCAAATATTTGAATCACATGGGTTCTACTTTTATTGTGTGATTTTTCTCTTGGACTTTTTAATATGCATAGTAATTTTTAAAATACCACTTTCATAAAATAATGACTCCAGATGCTCTTGCCTTTCTTAGCTAGGAAGATAGAATAGAGGCTTTATCATCTTAATCCATTTAGGAGCTGAACTGAGTTGAGTTTGTGTTGAAATTCTGGCAAAGTTCTCTCTTTTTCTGGTTTGCTTCAACTCCAGAAATTTCAGCTGCAAGCCTAGTGGTCTAACCAGGGCTTTTCCACTTATAAGTACTGACCCTTAATCTTTGTCTCTTCCGTGTCATGGTGACAGAAGCTCCACTCTGCTTTGCAGAAAATTTCTGCTCAGCCACTTATCCTCCCGCCCCATACAAACTTCAGAATTTGACAAAGGTCTTGAGAGATAATTGTTTATGTGTCAGGCTACATTCTGTCTTCCTTGCTGACTAGCATTTTGACCTCTCAAGTCTTTCCAGCACTGTAAATCCACCAAAAGTTTTCCCAGTTTCTTAATCTCTCTGCCTAAAGAATACTAAATCCTCAGATATTTGCTCTATGCTCAGAATAAGCAAATTCTCCAGGAAAAAAGTGGCTGAACATTATTAATTCACTTGTCCCTCCTCTATGTAATCTTTTCATTTCTCATTCTGGTTACCTTACCAGCTCTCCGATGCTTCTAAGCAGATTACTTTTATACTATATTAGTCTTGTTCTTGGCTAAAGCACTGGTCTGCTGGAAAGTACTACTCCGTACCCAGAAGTGGAAGTCTTAGACATAATTTTTATTAGTTATTTACTGTCATGTAACAAATTATATTAAAACTTAAGTGACTTAAAAAACTACAAGCATTTATTTATCTCATAGTTTGTGTGCATCAGTAATTGCTGGATGGCTCTGATTCAAGGTCTCTCATGAAGTTACCATGATGATGTGTTTTGGACTGGATTATGAGATTCTAAGACAGCTCATCTCTGAGACTGGCAAGCAGGTGTTATTTTCAAGAGGTCTCCATCCGCTTTCACATAGGTATGCTTGAATATCTTCAGGATCTGGGAGCTAGCTTCCTCCATAACAAGTGACCCCAAAATGAGCAAAATAAAAATCTTTTATGACTGAGTCTTGGAAGTTACATTTTTCTATTCTGCAATATCCTACAGGTTATATAGATTAGTCCTATTAAATGTAGAAAGGGTTACACAGGGAATGAACACCAGAAGACAATAATCCTTATCAATAGGGGCTATTGAAGACTGGTTCCCATGATACTTAAAAGAAAATTTTTTTCATATATATATATATATATAGATATTTAAGAATTTTTATGCTGGTACTAATGGATCATTCTAAAATAGAATGATGCATTCTATTTTACTAAAACTCCACAGAGTTTTGCATGTTTGGGTGAGTAGCAATTCTGTTCTTGTATCACATACCATCTTCATTCAAGGATCTATACTGAAAGAGCAACTTCTGTCTGGGACATGCTGTATTGTTGACAGAGGGAAATGAGAACAAGAATTTTAATACACAATGTCTCCTAAATCTTTGCTTGAATGTGGCATCCATTACTTCTGTTCACCTCATTGGCCAAAACAAGTCATATGGCCAAATCAAATAACAATGGGGTAGGGTGAATATTCCTCTGATAGAAAAGTACTATTTCATGGAAATGGTAGGGATATATGATATTTCAGAAAAATAGACAATAAATAGTTGGTAACAATAATAAAGCTTACCACAAACTTAATACAAACATGAAACAATCTATTTCATTTACACAAAGCAGTTCAATTTGGATGTGCATAGCTTCACTGATAATATTGGCCTTAGTCCTGAAGAGAAGCAAATGGTAAAATAATTTCTAATGTTTTAAGCTTTCCATTTTTTCTCATGTTTAAACATTTTTAGACATGTTTCACTGGAATACTTTGGACAACTTAATGACTATTAACAATTCTTTTTTATTCTACTTTTCAAACTATACTTATTCTACTCTATAAATGTAGGGTAAATCTGATCCTATTATAATTAAGAAATCAAATGATGTTCTAAAAAAGAGTAGGTAGAGAAACACTGAGAACTGTCTACAATTTTTTGAAAAATTACTGAAAATATTAAGTATCAATTATGGGAAACTATTGGAATCAAATCTAATAATTTTATATACTATTTTTCTAATAATTCAACATTATAAGCAAATGAAATTGGTGTTATAATAATGAATGACCTTGAGGCCTGACATGTATAATGTATCCATTCTCTGAGAGAATATGATAACAAAATGATTAGGTATAATAATCTATCTAGAAATTTTATTTTTAGCATGGAAACTACTCATAGTTTTTTGTATAGAAACAAGCTGATAATCATATTTAAAGACCCTGTATTCTGATTTGGGATTTCAAACTATGATAAACCTATGTCTCAAAAGAGAATAGTTATTAAGACTTTTAGAAAACACAAAATAACACTGGTTTCTAATATCCTTTTTCAGACATGTAGTACTTCTTACCTTGTTTAAGTGTTGCAATTAAAATTTCTGAAAAAAGCTGAGGTTGCCTTGTAATTATAGGAGGAATTCTTAGCTGGCCTTAGAATGAAATTCAAGAAAAATTAGAAATTTTACAAGCACATGGAATATAGTAAAATATCACTTGATAAAGCAAACTATGCTATACCTGGGCTAGGCAGTTTAGTTCAGCTATAATTAATAATGCTAATTGTGATCATTTTATTGAGTTCTAGTTCTCATGATTTTTAAACTTAATTCTAATTTTTATTCATTTGAATGTCTGTGTGAACCAGCCTAGCTAATATGTATAAGTTAGAAAAACTGTTTTTATATGATGTTTCCTCAAAGTTTATTTTCTGGCTGAGATCTCTGTCAGGTAAGAAATTGTTTTCACCAAGCAGTCTCTCAAATGACTATTTATTAATCATTTCATTAACATTTTGATAGCAACATTTTTCAGCATACAAAAAATAAATACATATTCAACACATGTTAAAACACACATTTAAAAATTAAGGTTCACATAAATTTTAAAAAACATTTTATTGCTTATGCTATTTTGGTTGTCCCAATTTTCTCCTTTGCCCCTCCACCCAGCCTGCATCCCATTTCCAGTCAATCCCCACACCATGTCTATGTCTATGGGTCCTTCCTACATGTTTGACTAATCCCTTCACTTTCTTTCAGACAGTCCCTATCAATCTGATCCATAATTCAATGCCTCTAGTTCTATTTTGCTTATTAGTTTATTTTGTCAATTAGATTCCTCTTATAAGTGAGACCATATGGTATTTGTGTTACACTAATGGGCTTATTTCACTTAGCATAATAGTATCAATTTCCACTCATGCTGTTGCACCCAGGCAGGAATTCCTTTTTCCTTTCTGCTGTATAATATGCCATTTTGTAGATGTATAGTTTTTTTATCCACTCAGCTACTGATGGGTACTTAGGCTTTTTTCCAAATCTTAGCCATTGTAAATACCACTGCTATGAACATGAAGGTGCATAAATACCTTTGAATTGATGTTTTAGAATTCTTCAGATATAGTCCCAGCAGTGGAATTGCAGGGTCAAAAGGCAGTTCCATTTTTAGGTTTTTGAGGTATTTCCAAAGTGGCTATACCAATCTGCATTCCCACTAACAGAGCACTAGTGTTCCCTTTTCTCCACATCCTTGCCAGCACTTGTTTTTATTTATTAATGATGGCCATTTTGACAAGTATGTGGTGATTTTTTTCATTGTGGTTTTAATTTTCATCTGTCTGATGGCTAGTGATATTGAGCATTTTTTTTATATGTCTATGGGCCACCTGTATGTCCTCTTTGGAGAAGTGTCTATGCAGATCCTTTACCCATTTTCTAATTGGAGTATTTGTCTTACTGGTTTTGAGTCATATAAGCTCTTTATATATTTTGGATATTAAAATATTGTCAAATGTATCATTGGCAAATATATTCTCCCATGCAGTCAGTTCTCTTTTCATTTTGATAATGGTTTCTTTAGCTGTGCAGCAGCTTTTCAATTTTATGTAGTCCCATTTGTTTATTTTTTCCTTTGTTTCCCTTGCACTAGGAGATATATTGGCAAAAATTTGTATGCGGGATATCTGAAATTTTACTACCTATGTTTTCCTCAAGGATTTTTATGGTATCACAACTTATATTTAAGTCTTTAACTATTTTGAGTTTATTCTGGTGTATGGTGTAAGATGGTGGTCTAGTTTCATTTTTTCTTATGTGTCAGTCCAGTTCTCCTAATATCATTTATTGAAGAGACTGTCTTTATTCCATTCTATGCTCTTGCCTCCTTGCCATACAGTAATTGACCATTGTGACATGGGCTTATTTCTGGACTCTCTATCCTGTTCCACTGATAAATGTGTATGTTTTTATGCCAGTACCAGACTGTTTTCATAACAGTGGCCTTGTAGTATAGTTTTATATCAGGTATTGTGATACCTCCAACTTTTTTCTTCCTTCTCAAGATTGCTGAGGCTACCTGGGATCTCTTTTGGTTCCATAAAGATTTTTGGAATGTTTGTTCTAGTTCTATAAAATATGCCATTGGTATCTGTATTTGTCACTTTAAAAAATAAATTTATTTTATTTTATTTCATTTTATTTATTTTTTAAGTTTAAAAATTTTATTGTATTTTCATTACTATTTAGTCCTTTTATACACCATCCCAACCTACAATCATCACACTATTGTCCGTGTCCATGAGACCCTTTTCCTTTTTTCTTGATCTCTCCATCTGCTACCCCCACATACCTTAGCAGTCAGCCTGCTCTCTATCTATGAGTCTGTCTCAGTGCTGCTCATTAGTTTAGTTTGTACATTAAGTTCCACATGTGAGTGAAATCTTATGGTATTTGTCTTCTTCTGACTGGCTTATGTCACTTAGCATAAATATTCTCCAGCTCCATCTATACTGTTGCAAAAAGTAAAATTTTCTTAGTTTTTGCTGACAAGTAGTATTCCTATGTGTAAATGTCCCATAGTTGTTTTATCCATTCATCAACTGATGGACACTTTGTCCACTTGCATTTTTTGGCAATTGTAAATAACATTGCAATGAACATAGGGGAATTTATGTACTTTCCAATTAGTGTTTTGGGTTTCTTCGGATATATTCCCAGAAATGAGATTGCTAGATCAAAAGGCAGATCCATTTTAATTATCTGTGGTATCTCCAGGATGCTTTCCACAGTGGCTGCACCACTCTGCATTCCCACCAACACTGCAAAAGAGTTGCCTTTGCTCCACATCCTCACCAGCACTTGTCGTTTGTTGATTTATGGATGATGGCCATTCTGACAGGTGTGAGATGGTATCTGATCGTGCTTTTATTTTTTTAATTATGCAAATATTTGTTTTATTTTGTTTAAATCCAATCAGGATGTTTTATTTAACAAGGTGAATTTACTTTATTTACACTTATTTAATTAGCAGATATCATCTGTGTCCATCTTATTTAATGTTATAGTTTTACTTTTAACATTCTTTTTATTTTTTCTTTCTCAAAGTTATTTTAATTTTGTTTTACTTTATTTTATTTTAATTGTTGTTCAAGTACAGTTTTCTGCCTTTTACCCCATCCCAGCCCACCCCCTAGCCCTCCCCACCTCCCTCCTGTTTCCACTCCCACCCCTTGTTTTTGTCCATGTGTCCTTTATACTTGTTCCTGTAAACCCTTCCCCTTTTCTCCTGAAATTCCCTCCTCTCTCCCTTCTGGTCACTGTCAGCCTGTTCTCTATTTCTCTGCCTTTGGTTATATTTTGCTTATTTGTTTGTTTTGTTGATTAGGTTCCTGTGGTTTTAATTTGCATTTTTTGATGATTAGGGATGTTGAGCATCTTTTCATATGTCTATAGATCATTTGTATGCGCTCTTTGAAGAAGTGCCTATTCAGGTCCTTTGCTGATCTTTTAATTGGGTTGTTTGTTTTTGCGGTGTTGAGTTTTGTATGTTCTTTATAAATTTTGGATATTAACCCCTATCAGATGTATAGGCGAATATGTTCTCCCATTCTATGGGTTGTCTTTTTATTTTATTAATGTTTTCCTTTGCTGCACAAAAACCTTTTTAGTTTGATGTAGTACCATTTGTTATTTCATTTCTTTTCTTGCCTGGAAAGATATATGTGATCAAATATTGCTATGAGCAATGTCTGAGATTTTGCTGCCTATGTTTTCTTGTACAATTTCCATGGTTTCAGGTATAACATTTAAGTGTTTAACCTATTTTGAATTTATGCATGTATAGTGTAAGAATGTGACCTAGTTTCATTTTTCTTCATGTAGCTGTCCAATTTTTCCAACACCATTTACTGAATAAACTATATTTCTTTCACATTACTTTATTGTTGTTCAAGTACAGTTGATTCCAATTGCCCCCCACAACTCCCCCCCAACTCCAACCATCCCAACTTCCCACCCTTGATCCTACCCACTTTTGGTTTTGTCCATATGTCCTTTATACATGTTCCTGAAAACCCTCCCCCCCATTACTCCCTTCCCCTCCCTTCTGGTTACTATCAGTTTGTTGTTAATTTCAATATCTCTGCTCAATTTTGCCACATTGTTTTGATGATTAGGTTTCACTTGTAGGTGAGATCATATGGTATTTGTGTTTCGCCACCTGGCTTATTTCATGTACATAATGCACTCCAGATCCATCCACACTGTTGCAAAGGGTAGGAGCACCTTTTCTCTTTCTGCTGCTTAGTATTTTAGCTCATTGTATTTGCTTGCTTCCTCTGTCAAATATTAATTGACTATAAAGGGGTGGGTTCATTTCTGGCCTCTCTATTCTATTCCATTCATCTATGTGTCTGTTTTTATTGTAGTACCATGCTGTTTTAATTACTATGGCCTTGTAGTATAGTTTGATATTAGGTAGCATGGTTCCTCCAACTTTGTGGGTTTCTGTCAGAATTGCTGTTGCTATGCAAGGCCCTTTGTGGTTGCATATAAATTTTTGAAATATTTTAGTTCTATGAAATGCAACCCTATGATAGAAATTGCACTGAATCTATAGATTGCTTTGGATAGTATAGGCATTTTAATGATGGTAACATGTCCTATCCATGAGCATTGTATGTACTTCCACTTATTTGTATCATCTTCAGTTTCTTTCTTCAGTGTCTTATAATTTTCTGAGTACAGGTATTTTACATCCTTGGTTAGGTTTATTCCTAGGCATTTTATTCTTTTTGAAGCAATTGTGATTGGAATTGTTTTCTTAATTTCTCTTTCCATTATTTCATTATTGACATGTAAAAAATGCAACTCATTTCTGAATATTAATTTGTATCCCGCTTGTTTGCTGGATTCATTTATCAGTTTCAGTAGTTTCTTGGTGGAATCCTTGGAATTCTGTAGGTATAGGATCCTGTCATCTGCAAATAAAGAAAGTTTTGTTTTTTCCTTTTCAATTTGGATGCTTTTTATTCCTTCTTTTTGTCAGATTGCCATGGCTCAGACTTCCAGTACTATACTGAATAAGGGAGGTGAAAGCAGACACCCCATCTTATCGTCGATCTTAAGTGGAACGCTTTTAGTCTTTGCCCATTGAGTTTGATGCTTGCAGTTGGTCTGTCATACATGGTCTTTATTATGCTAGGTATATTCCCTCTATTCCCACTCTGATGAGAGTTTTTATCATAAATCGGTTCTGTATTTTATCAAAAGCTTTTTCTGCATCTATCGATATAATCAGGTGGTTTTTAATCTTCATTTTGTTTATGTGATGAATCACATTTATTGATTTGTGAATGCTGTACAACCCTTCCAGTCTCAGAATAAATACCATTTGATCATGGTGTATTATATTTTTGATACATTGCTGTTTTCGGTTTGTTAATATTTTACTGAGGATTTTAGCATCTATGTTCATCAATGATAGTGGCCTGTAATTTTCTTCCTTTTAGTGTCTTTATCTGGTTTTGGAATTAGGATAATACTGACTTCATTAAATGGATTTGGAAACCTTCCCTCCTCTTGAATTTCATGAAATATTTTGAAAAGGAGAGGTGTTAGTTATTCTCAGAATGTTTGGTAAATTCACCTGGGAAGCCATCAGATCCAGGGCTTTTGTTTGTTGGGAGTTTTTTGATTACTGCTTCAATTTCATCAGGTGTGATCAGTCTATTGAGATTATCTGATTCTCCCTGATTTATTTTGGAAGATTGTGTGATTCTATGAATTTATCCATTTTATTCACATTGTCCAATTTGTTGGCATATAATTGTTCATAATACTTTCTTACAATCCTTTGCATTTCATTAGTGGCTGTTGTTATTTTTCCTCTTTCATTTTTTTATTTATTTGGGTCCATTCTCTTTATTTCTTGATGAATCTGGTTAAAGGTTTGTCAATCTTGTTTATCTCTCAAAGATCCAACTCTTGGATTTATTGATCTTTTGTATCTTTTTTTTTACTCTATTCATTTATTTCTTCTCTGATGTTATTTCCTTCCTTCTACTCACATTGCTCTTGCTTTTTTCCCCTAGTTCCTAGATTGTGTAGTTAGACTGTTTATTTGAGCCTTTTCTTATTTTTTGAGAAGGCCTGTAATGCTATGAATATTCCCATCAGGATTGCTTTCCTTGTGTCCCACAGACTTTTGGATTGTGAATCCAGATTAAGGCAAAACTTACTCATGTTGATAGAAATTAGATAGTTATTAGTAGGGAGGCAATCAGTCAGGAGTAATAAATGTCTGAGAAAAGACAGGAAGAAACTTTCTTGAGTGGTGAATATATCTGATAGTTTGTTTAGGGTAATGGTACATAGATATACACAACTGCCAAAACTTATCAAACTAAACATTTACTATCTGTACTATTTATTACCTATCAATAATACCTAATTTTTAAAAAAAAAATCAGGATATTTGATTCCTTAATGAGGTAGAAGAATTCACTTATTTACCCATAAGCATAAAGAAAAACATCAGAACTAACAGAGTAGGCACACACTTACCTTTTGTTTGAAGGATAACTGTTTTTGTTTGGGTTGAGAAGTGAAGGTGTAATGATCATCCTCTGTTACAGGAACATCAGCTTAAGTGCTTGGCACTAAGGCAATTAATTACCAAGGCTTAAGAACTCTATGGTTCTGAATGATGTTTTATTGTATTCTGCATACTTAAAAAGAAAAAAAAAACTTGCTAAATGATTGTATTAGTAATCTCTTCTTGAATTACAAATTACCCCAAAATATAGTGACTTGAAACAACATCCACTTATTATTTTATGGTTTCTGAGGGCAATGAGTAAAAACTTAGGCAAAACTTAGCTGGGTCTCTCCCAGGCAGAAATCAAGCTATCTGCAAGAGCTTTGGTCCCATCTGAAGGCACAACCTGGGGAAGATCCAGTTCCAAGTTCATTCATGAGGTTTTTGGCAGCATTCAGTTCTTTGAGAGCTATTTGCTGAAGGATATGCTCAGTTACTTGTCCTAGTGCAGAGAGTGAGAGTCTACTAATAAGATACAACTATGAGGCTTTTGTAACCTATTATGGATGATATAAAATATCACTTTTGCCTTATTCTGCTCATTGCAAACAGGTTACTAGGTTCAGCCTGCACTCAAGAAAAGGGCTAGCTTTGGCTGGTGTGGCTCAGTGGATTGAGTGTTGGCCTGCAAACCCAAGGGTTGCTGGTTGGATTCATAGGCAGGGCAAATACCTTGGTTGTGGGCCAGGTCCCCAGTAGGGGGCACCTGAGAGGCAACCACAAATTGATGTTTCTCTTGCTCTCTTTCTCCTTCCCTTCCCTTCTCTCTAAAAATAAATAAATAAAATCTTAAAAGAAAAAAGAAAAGGGACTGTATAGTAGCTAAGCATCATTAAAGGTCATCATAAAAATGCCTCCTGCCATGATACTTACTAATGTTCCTAGCATAGGAGATACTAAGTATAAGGTACTCTTTTATGGGAAGTTATATTTTCTAGCATTCAGTAGGCATGAGATATTTTACTTAATAATATTAAAAAATTTACAAGATAAATGGAAAATATTACAATCTGTAGATATACCCTAATAGTATATAATGTAATTATGAGTGCATAATTGTGAATAATATATAAGTGCATAATGTAAATATTAATTGAGGGAAAACAAAGCAATATTTCAGTTATAAATTATTAAATTTACATTACAATTTGTAAAATTAAGTGCTAAAGAAATATGATTTAAATAATTTTTTAATTCAATTTTCACAGACAACTGATCATTTTCAGAAATATAAATCTGCATATGACATAGTATAATAGCTTTTATAATATAGTAGATACAACTTGATTGCATAGACAATTGATTACTTATTGCCTGGATTTTTTCAGAGACAGAACTCATCCCAAACCACCAATAACAAATATTTAAAGTTGGGTTTATAAAATATTGATTAGAAAATAAACTTAAGTACACTATTTCTTGGAACCTAGTGCACTGTTGGTAGGATTGCAGACTGGTACAACCACTATGGAAAGCAGTATGGAATTTTCTAAGAAAACTAAAAATGGACCTACCTTTTGACCCAGCAATTCACTGTTAGGATTATATCCTAGGAACCTTGAAACACCAATCCAAAAGAACCTATGCAACCCAATGTTCATAGCAGCACAATTTACAATAGCCAAGTGTTGGAAGCAACCTAGGTGCCCATCAGTAAATGAATGGATCAAAAAACTATGGTACATTTACACAATGGAATTCTATGCAGCAGAAGGAAAGAAGGAGCTCCTGGCTTTCGCAACAGCATGGATGGAACTGGAGAGCATTATGGTAAGCAAAATAAGCCAGGCAGTGATAGACAAATACCATATGATCTCACCTTTAACAGGAACCTAATCAACAGAACAAACAAACAAGCATAATATAACCAAAGACACTGAAATTGAGAACAGGCTGACAGTCACCAGAGAGGAGAGGGGAAGGAATTTCAGAGGAAAAGGGGAAGGGTTTAGAGCAACAAGTATAAAAGACACATGGACAAAAAGCTAGGGGGGGTGGAAATGGGAGGGAGCTGGGGTGGGCTGGGGCAGTGGTCTGGGATGGGAGTAGAAGACAGAAAACTGTACAAGAATAACAGTTAAAGTAAAATAAAATAAAATAAAATAAAATAAAATAAAATAAAATAAAATAAAATAAGTACACTATTTCTCTTATGTTCTTAAGATAGCCAGGAAAACAAAATGAGTTTGAAAATATTTATAATATAAGTAGAAATTATATCTCTTTTACCCAATATTTTGAAATTACCATCGGGCTTCTACTGAATTCACTAAACTATGTACATTGTACATAAAGAGCTAAAAAATGTTTATTAATATATTTATGCATCAGGCTTCTGTATCATACATAATTCTGTAGGCAAGAATCTTTTAAATAGAGGATATCACTTTTAAAGGAATTTTAACAAACAAAAAAAATAATGTTAAAATCTTGTTAGAGACCGAAAAGTAGATTTTTTCATTGAATCTTGCTTAAAGTATATCTTCTTTCTTTCTTTCTTGTCTCTTTCTTTCCCTTATTTCTTTCTCTTTCTTTCTTTTTTTTTTCTTTTACACTGAAATATCTTTTTTTTTTTTTTTTTTTTTTTTTTTTTTTTTTTTTTTTTTTTTTTTTTTTTTTTTTTTTTTTTTTTTTTTTTTTTTTTTTTTTTTTTTTTTTTTTTTTTTTTTTTTTTTTTTTTTTTTTTTGCTCATTATTCCATGAGTATCCAAGAAGGAACTGAAACTCAGGGATTTTTTTTCTTTTTATTTTTAATACATTTTATTAATTATGTTATTATAGTTGCCCCATTCTCCTCCATTTATTCTCCTCTGCCCTGTACCCTCAATCCCACCTGCATTCCCCCACCTTAGTTCATGTCCATGGGTTGTACGTGTAAGTTCTTTAGCTTCTCCCTTTCCCATACTATTCTTAACCTCCCCCTGTCTATTTTGTGCCTACGATTTATGGTACTTATTCCCTGTACCTTTTCCCCCATTATCACCTCTTCCCCCTCCCTGCTGATAACCCTCCATGTGATCTCCAGTTCTGTGATTCTGTTCCTGTTCTAGTTGTTTGCTTATTTTTTTTGTTGTTTTTAAGGTTCAGTTGTTGATAGTTGTGGGTTTGTTGCCATTTTACTATGCATAGTTTTTGATCTTCTATTTCTTAGATAAGTCTTTTTAACATTTCATGTAACAAGAGCTTTATGATGATGAATTCCTTTAACTTGACCTCATTTGGGAAGCACTTTATCTGCCCTTCCATTGTAAATGGTAGCTTTGCTGGATAGAGTAATCTTGGATGTAGGTCCTTGCCTTTCATGACTTAGAATACTTTTTTCCAGTCCCTTCTTGCCTGCAGGGTGTCCCTTCTTGCCTATAAGGTTTCTTTTGAGAAATCAGCTCAGTCTTATGGGAATTCCATGTAGGTAACTGCCTCCTTTTCTTTTGCTGATTTTAAGATTCTCTCATCTTTAATCTTGGGTAATCTAATTATGATGTGCCTTGGTATTTTATTCCTTGTGTCCAACTTCTTTGGGACTCTCTGAGCCTCCTGGACTTCCTGAAAGTATATTTCCTTTGCCAGATTGGGGATGTTTTCCTTCATTATTTGTTCAATTAAATTTTCAACTTCTTGCTCTTCCTCTTGTCCTTCTGACATTCCTATGATTTGGCTGTTGGAATGTTTAAAGTTGTCCCAAAGGTTCCAAAGCCTCTCTTCATTTTTTCGAATTCTTCTTTAATCATTCTGTTCTGGTTGAATATTTATTTCTTCCTTCTGGTCCAAACCATTGACTTGAGTCCCGATTTCCTTCCCATCACCATTGGTTCCCTGTACATTTTTCTTTATTTCACTTTGCATCGCCTTCACATTTTCCTCTATTTTGCAACCGTACTCAACCATTTCCGTGACCATCCTGATTACCAGTGTTTTGAACTCTGCATAGGTTGGCTTAGTTCTTTTTTTATTTTTAAAGATTTTATTTATTTATTTTTAGAGGGTAAGGGAAGGAGAGAGAGAGAAATATCAATGTGTGGTTGCCTCTCATGTGTCCCCTGCCAGGAACTGGCCTGCAACCCAGGCATGTGCCCTGACTGGGAATCGAACCGCGATCCTTCGGTTCATAGGCCCGCGCTCAATCCACTGAGCTACACCAGCCAGGGCGCTTAGTTCTGTTTTTGGAGCTTTGATCTGTTCTTTCATTTGGGCTTTTTTTTTTTTTTTTTTTTTTTTTTTGGTTTCAACACACCTGTTTTGTAGTAAAGGGCAGAGCCTTAGGTACTTGTCAGGGCAGCGCAACCCACGCTGTTGCATTGTGGTGCTCTATGTCAGGTAGGGGTCTGAGAGGGAGCAATGTCACTCTGTTTGCTCTTGGCCAGCTTTTAGTCACTTCCTCTGCTACCCACAAGTAAATGGGACCCTTCTGGTGCTGATTCCCAGGTGGGTGGTTTTGTGTATATTCTAGATCCATGTGGGTCTCTCCAATGAACTCTCCTGTGAGACTGGAAGTTCCTCCCACTGCTGCAGCCCTCACAGATTTTTTCAGCTCAGAGGTTTTGAGGTTTTATTTCCCCAGGCTGGAAACCTGATTTGTGTGGTCTGTCTTGCTCCCTATTTTTTCCTTCTGGTTTATCCACATGCAACTGTGGGACAGCCTGGTATGCCAGCCACCACCTTGCCACACATCCTTACTGCCCCAGCTACCCATCTCCACCCCTCTTACCTGTCTGGGTGAATGTTTCTTTAAGTCCTTGGTTGTTGAGCTTCCATGCAGTTCAATTTCCTGGCAGTTCTGATTATTATTTGTTTTTAAATTTGTTGTTGTCCTTCTTTTGGTTGTGGGAGGAGGCACAGTGTATCTATCTATGGCTCCATCTTGGTCAGAAGTCTCCTTTCTTTTGTTTAATTTTTTAGTAGTTCATTTCAACCTTATCTTTCTTATTATCTTAGTCATGAATGATTGTTGTATATAATTTAGGGATTTTCTTTTATTTAAAATAATTTTATAATCAGAACTTTATAAGCATCATTCCTCTCTTTTGTTTAAAAATTTTGTCTTTTACATGTTAGTGGGCTTCTTTGTTATAGAAAAACTCAGGAGAGATTTTTCTGCTATCACAGTCTAAAAAGTAAAGACTGTAGTATAAAAAGAGATGGATGACACCATGTGACTGCAGCAGTACTACGGGAAAACATTTTTCTCCAAGTGGTATTGGTGGTGCAGTTTATAGTATAAATACAAGTGAGCCTTCTAAGCATGTTCTCTCTCTCTCTCTCTCTCTCTCTCTCTCTCTCTCTCTCTCTCTCTCCCCCTCTCTCTTTTCTATCATCAGGTGGATTTTTGCCAGCACTGTATAGCCAATAGCATCTTGGGAATAGTTAAAATGAGTTTTTGTTTGATCATTTGGAGAAAATTGAATGAAAACTCTCACCATTAGAGTAAAAAAACTTAGAAATCCTTCTAATAGAATTCTGAGATGAATAAAAGCTTCTTCAATGTATAAATGAGGTCATATTTTGATACAGATATGCATGTTGAAAGAAATACACAATAGAACAGACACAAGGTTTGGACTTCTCAGGATGTGCCCACTTCACCTTCTCTAGTACCTTTGTCCTTTCCCTTTTTCTTTCCTTTCCCTCCTTTTGTGGTGAAGGGCCTTCCAGGGCCCTTCTTTAAACACATTTCATTCTTCAGATTCCTCTCTCCAGATTAGGTTTGGTGCTGTCTCTTGTGTCCTTTCACAGGACCCAATTCCTACTTAATATGAATCACATTTTACTTTAAACTTCTCTTCACTTTATCCTTTTACCTACTCTGCTGTTAAGTTCTTTTAGAGCAGAGGCTTCATCTCTATGTCCCTTTTATACACTGTTACAATATTCCATCATTTTTCTTCACTAACCACTATTTGTACATATATATTTATGTGTGATTGCTTGACTAATGTCTACCTGCCCCAACACAAAACTTATGAAGTCCAGGACACATCTGTTTTGCTATACATTTTATCACAATGTGTAACAGAGTACCTGACATTTTGTAGTTGAACACAATACCTGGTATATCTACATTCACTTTCTATGTGCCAAGAAAATGCCTCTTTATTGTCTATTGCACATGATATGTCCATTTTCATTTCTGTCTTCACTTATAATGTTCTTTTTTGACATGTGCCACTGTATGCTTTAACATCTCTGTCCCTTCATTCAAAACACTAGCAGGAAAGTATAGTGACAGCAAGGAAATACCCTGAAGGCCAGTGCCCCAGGCCATAGAAGTCAGCCAACTGAGAGCTTCGAAGGGAAGGACAAAGAAAGCTAATTCAGCAACTGAAGATTTTGTGTCGAGTTCTTTGGTTACACATTTACAATAGAAACTCTTTGAAACTCCTAAGTATAAGATCAGGTATGCCCTAGCTTTGCTACCCTTAGAAATAAAGGATTCATTTACATGACTTGTCCAGATAACTGGAACAAGAAAACTGGATATAAAAGAAATTTAGGCTTTCAGTGCTGGCTCAGGATTGAACTCACAAAAGGACCTTTGCAAATCATTTAACTTCTCTGGGGGCTTTCATACTGTGTGACTTTGCAGGCATCTTCTCTTCACTGTGGAATTCCCTAAACTGTTTGACAAGTAAACTTTTACTCATCCTCAACACTCAGCTTGGTGTCACCTTCTTTCTGAAACTTCGCCTGACTTTCCTCACCTATGCCTGAGCAGTTAGGTGCTGCTTGCTTTGTGGTCCTGTAGTATGGTAATTATTTATATGACTGTTCCTCTCCCACTTTGCTCCTTTCCTTACCCCTAACCTTACAAATTAGGACCTCTCAGCATTTCTTCTATTTTTAAAATCTTAGTCTTTAGCATATGGTTTGGCATAAACACTCAATATATGTTTGTTGAACCTAATGAATAAACTTTATGTCTTTATATTTATTCCTACGTATATGATGTGATTGGGCAAGATTGATAGTTTTCAAATGTTTAAAAAGTGGAGGAACCAGTTTTCTTAGTTAAAAATTTATGGATAGGACCACTACATTAAGGAAAAAATGAAGAAACTGCTCTATTTGAAGAATGCAAGTTTAGAAACCTGTCAATTTGATTTCTCTTAAAACAGCATGGAAGGTAGAAAACTACAGTAAAATAAACTGCCCTAGAACCACAATTGCTCATTTTCCTTGCATCTATAAAAGATGTAATTCTGTAAAAATTATTTTTGCAAGTAACAACATTTTTTATACGAACATTTTTTTGTGAAATTTTTCCAGAATGTAAAAAACTGACCTGCTTCTCTAAAAAACAGAATGTAGCACTAAGGTAATTGAATCTTTCTTTAATGACTCAGGCCCTCATTAGAAACAGTCACTGTACTGTTCTACTGAGTTGAATTCACAAAAGTGTTGTTATGACATGTTTATTTTCCTGTATCTTCCTTGTCTGCCAACTGTCATTTCTTCTGCTGTCATTTTTTCTGACCTAATAGCTCCCATTGCTAACCTGTTTTTCTCAAGGCCCCTGAGCTCTAAATTTTCTGTGAGCTAAAACAATAGAAAATAAACTTTGCTTAGAAGTATGTATGGTTAAACAGAAAAATTAATGGGATTCAAGAAAGTTGATGGCCATTATGTTGGCACTATGTGAAGGTCATTAAGGTTATTTTAGGTATTTAGAGGCCTAGGGTTATTTTGTGGTTTCTATGTTTTTGAGTTTGAAATTCCTTGAAGTTATTCTTCTACATGAATGAGGTCAAGTGTATATGCTATTTAGAAAAACTAACCTTGGTAAAATCTGGGAATAATTAAATAAATGTACCTAAGGTGATTTAAAGCAATTAAACCATTTTTTTACAAGGTAAGCAATAAAATATTTTTGAGCATGAACCACTAATAAATGTTTATTTATATATTATACACAAGTATTTCTGAATTAATGTTACATATATATCATAAAACATACTTGAATATAGAAGTTATGAATAACAAAACAAATATAAATGCTCTTAATAATTTCTTCCCACATTCCAGATAACTGTCTTGTGCACCCCCTGGGATGCATGCACAATCACACACCTCACTTTCAGATCTCTTGTTTACATAACTATTATAGCAACTCTGACTTTAGTTAGGCAGATAAGCCTCTGCCTGAGTGAAAATTAATTTAGCTTCCTTTTAAGACATTGAATCATTTTCTTAATCTCCAGAACATAATATGACCTAGCATATAGAGATACACAATAAATGTTTGATGAGTGGTAAATGAATGAACAATGAAGATTTAATAGTCCATAAGGATGTTTTCTAAACACATTTAATTAATTCATTTTATTTACTTAGCTCATGTCAGACCTCTTTCACCATGAGTTCACATATTATTATAGTATCAGTACTGTGTACATCATGAAGAAGGAATGATTGTATGGCACTTTGGGATACCAATGGCAGAAGGCTTTGAGCCAGGAATAAAGCATCCAGTGAAGGCTGGTTTCCATGCAAGGTTTTCACCCATCCAGATCGCTATAGTAAGAGCTATGGCAAAATCTGGCTTAATAAAAACCATCATGTGATACCCAGGGGCATCTGGAATGGTGTGTGGGACATAGAGGCATTATTGGTAACTAAATAACAATGATTCTCAAAGCCAGGCTGGTAATAGTATTATGGCATCAGGAAGAGTTTGGAGAAAGGGAGAGGGGCCAGCGAGGCACATTTGGATTGAAATTCAGGGAATGACTGTGTTTTAGGCCTTCTTCTTAAAACTACACAATCACCTTGGACACTGATAACCTTCTAGCCAGACATTACACTACCTGCATGATTAACTCAGCAGTTTTCCCCAAACCTGCTTCTCTTGAATGTTTACTTCTCTGTAGAGGTTATATCCACTAAGATGCAGAAACCTGGAAGTTATCCTTGATCCTTTAGCTGCCTAATTCTTTGCCTCTGTCTTTCGGCTCTCTTCCTTCTGCCAACATTATCTCTTACCTCCTAATTGAGATCCCTAGCTCCAGTATCAGGCCCCCAAATTATTTCACACATTATACCAGAATGGCTTTTATAAATAGATATTTGGATACTATATCCTCCTTGTTCGAAGAAGATAATATTCTGCTCTGCTTTTCTCTTCAATTTCAGCCCCCATTCCTTTTCCCCTTGCATTTGGTTATCCTTTTATGTTGAACTTCTTTCAGTTCTTCAAAGATGCTAGGCTACCTTCAAAACTCTGCACCTCTACCCAAGGTGCTACTCTGCCTGAAACACTCTTTTATCCTCTTTAACTTTCTTCTTCTGGTCTCAGTGGAGACATAACTTTTTCCAGAGATAATTCCCTGATTCCTAGGTGAGACTACATCTCTGCTAGGTATCGTCGTAGCATCCCACAACTTCCCTTGCCACTCCATTCAGTGATTATTTTAAGTGGTATGTTCATATTTCCTTCTAGACTCTGAGCTTCATGAGGGCAATGGGCACATTATGATCTTCACTGCTATATTCCTAACATTCATGACAGGGCCCTCAACTTCCATACGTATTTGCTGAATAAAAGAATGAGAGGATGAGGGCACTGACATACTCATCAGGAGACAAGGTAAGTGATTAGTCAGAAAGACTAAACAAATACAAGGGATGGGATAAATGGGCAGTTTGGGCATAGTTACCCATACTTAATTCCTAGTGTATATCAGATGTCCGGCTTATGGATTTAGAGTAGACCTGAGTTTACCCAATGAAGCAGAATAGCCTGCAGTCAGACAGACTTCAGCTCTAAATCTGAGAGGTATAATCCTGGAAAGTCACTGATACGGATGATATAAGAATTCATTAAGATAATTTGTGCAAACTGTACAGTGTATTCACCTGATATTTTGATGTCGTCCTTGTGATATAATCATTATGCCATGTTCAACATTATCCATCAAAATGCTTCTGCCATGCCCTGGCCAGGTGGCTCCTTTGGTTGAGAATCATCCTGTACACCAAAAAAGGTCACAGGTTGATTCCTGGTCAGGGCACATGCTTAGATTGTGGGTTCAGTCCCCAGTTAGGATGCGTACAGGAGGCAATGGGTGGATGTCTCTCTCTCTCTCTCTCTCTCTCTCTCTTATCTTCTCCCTCCTTTCCTCTCTATGTAAAACTAATAAAAACATATCTTCAGGTGAGGATTTAAAAAATGCTTCTGCCATATAATAATAATAATCAATATTTTTAGCACCTTTCCTCAAATCTGACATTCTTCCAGATGACATAAAGAAATTATCTTATTTAGTCCTCATGGGAGCGTATGAAAAGTTGCTTTTATCATTTTCACTTAATGAGGCAACCAAGGCATAGAGAGGTTAACTTGACCAAATTCACACAGCTGAGCAAGATATAGCATTTGACCATCTTGGTGATTCTATCTCTCATTTGTTCTTAATATTTTTGTTTAAAGTTTATTTTTTCAAGTTAAGTAAGGTATTTCAAGTTAATTGAAAGAGTATTTAATTGCCTACCATGTGTGCCAAATTAAGTACTATGTGAATTTATGTATTTGTATATTTGTGTATTTATTTTTATTGATTTTAGAGAAAGAGGAAGGGGGAGGGAGGGAAGGAAGTGAGAGAGTTATTAATATGTTGTTTCGCTTATTTATGAATTCATTGGTTGATTCTTGTATGTGCCCTAACTGGGTATCAAACTCACAACCTTGGCATATGGGAATGATACGCTAACCAACTGAGCTACCTGCCCAGGGCCAGTACTGTGTGAATTTAAATGAATACATATTTATTACTGATTACTGAATAAAGTGCTGCATCTTATTGATATTCATGGGCATCAACATTGGAGGAAGCAGAATTTGCCACCCTAAAATATTTATCATTGACTCTGACTCACTTGGTATACTGACTATTTTAAGATGATTGTTTTTTAAGGAATGAAAGGCTCAGAAAGAACCTTTGATCTTCCCCCTAACTGCCTAAAAGAATTTAGAGGACCTGCTCCAGGAATGGCACTATCATCATAGCTACCTATTTTAATATGTGTGGTAAGGAGGAACCTACCAAGGCCCATTTGTTTGAAGTCCTCTCTGTGTCCCACAGTTAAAATGGCTCAGCAAACATTTATTTTTGAAACATTTGCTTCAAAATGTGCTTCTTTCCCTTTGAAGTCACAAATTTCTCTTTAGCTCCAAAATGTCATTTAAACCTCAATTGCTCAATGCCTTTGAGTCTCGTATTGAGTCTCATATTGAGTCTCTGAAACCCCCATATATCATATGTAATAGATTTGTTCATATTATCAGTCTGTCTCATGTTAATTTCATTATTAGCCCACCCAGAAGAAATTAAAAAAGTAGAAGAAAAAACTAATTTTTCCACAATTAGTTAGTGGAATTACATCTTAGTGAGATGGCAGAAAATAAAAAGACAAGGAAATATACAAAAAAAGGAATAAAACAGAATCTTCTAGAGCAGCTACCTTCTATCCCACTCCTTTGGCTACAGATTATGCTGCAGTAGACAGTGATTCTTCATAAATGTTTATTCTCCATAGTCAGTGCAGTCACCTTCAGAATTGTTCTGCTTCCATTCTACAGATTCTAAATAGTCTAGGCCCCTAGACAAGTTTTCAGAAGACTTAAGGCACTTTTATACACACCACTTTTGAAATTTCTAAATTAAAAATGAAAAAGAACCCCACTAACTCAAAAGAACTTAAATGACCCCTGTGTTCATTGCAGCATTGTTTACAATCACCAAGATATGGAAACAACCCAAGTTTCCATCAGTAAATGAGTAGGTAAAACAACTAGCAGACATTTACAGAATGTAATACTACTTGGCCATAAAAACAAAGAAAATTTTACTCTTTGTGACAGTATGGATGGATTTGGAGAACATTATGCTAAGTGAAATAAGCCACTCAGAGAAAGACTAATAGCATATGATTTCACTCATATGTGAAATGAACAAACTGAACTAACAAGCAAAATAGAGACAGACTCATAGATAGAGACAGCTAAGGAGGGGTAGGTTAGAGAGTGGAGGGATTGAGGGAAATGGAATAAAGACTCATAGACATGGACATCAGTGTGTTGATTGCTGGTGGGAGGTGGCTATAAGGGGACTACCGTATTTTTTGGACTATAAGACATGCTGTTTTACCACATTTTTTGCTTCAATTTTTTTTCCTATTTTCCTCCTCTAAAACCTAGGTGTGTCTATTTTTTGGACCATAAGATGCACCTAGGTTTTAGATAAGAAAAATAGGAAAAAAATTTTTTGAAGCAAAAAATGTAGTAAAAAAGTATGTCTTATAGTCCAAAAAATACAGTAAATGGTAATGGAAAAAATACAATAAAAATAAAGAGAAAGTGTTTGTTAGCTATCATCATTAGGAAAGTGTCATTATTAGGAGTATAGTCTGAATAACTATTCTCAGAAACTTCAAAGGCAGTGCTTTTCGGGTTTCAGATTTAATTGAAAGTAAGTTTGGTTGCACTGACTCTTTAAAAGTAAAAAAAAAAATGAGAGTGGGAATGGATGAAAGAAGTTGAAGGGATTAGCCAAAGAATATATATGTATAACCCATCAACACAGACAAGTGTGGTGATGGCCTGAAGAAAGGTGGGTAGGGCTGGGTGGAGGTGGGCAAAAGGAGAGAAAATGGGGACATCTGAAATGGTGTCAACAATAAAAATAAAGTTAAAAAAGTAAATGGATTGTCTCAATCAATTGGAATCAACTGCAGTTTTTTTTTTTTAAAGAAATAATATCCCTGGTGTATTATTGTTAATGACACACCTAGAAAGAAGAGGTATCCAATGAATGTACATTTTCTTCAATTTTGATAACATAAGTGCAACTCTTCTTTTGTCTTAGAGATTCAAAGAATGAGTTTGTTTTAGCTTTCTGCAAATGATCTGCATTTTACTCAATTAAATAAAGGGCAAAAGCAATCTGAATGTATTTAAGTACTTTATATCTGCAAATTAATGCATTTTTGTTCTTGGCTCATCAGATTAAGCTACAATTAAAGTCTCCTATATAAATGGAGAGTTTACTTTACCATATAGAAGTGGTCAGTCCAAGAACTCAGCCTGCGATAGGTCTTGCTTGTGGCCTTGGGCCAAGGCATCTTCCAGGGTGTGAGTCTTGCCTGCCTGGATGCCTACAGTGTGTTCATGCAACTGCAACTGGTTTTACCAGATTAAGAACCCTGCTTGACCAAAATAAACAAAGAACTGAAAAGTAGAATAAAGGGAATTTCAGAATTAGAGATCATGAGATTAAAATCTTAGCTAGGGGTCAAGGTTGTAAAATCATGCTTTATTCCACTAGAAGAGTTTGGTATTTTTTGCCTTTGGCATTGTCCACCCTAAAGGTTTCTACTCTCCTCACTGCATTCCTAGAATTTCATTTGTTCTGGGGCTGGACTGGGAAGAGTAGTTGGGAGACAAGGGATAGGATGACTAGGGGTGGGGATGAGAGGGTGGGTGGAACGACTCTTGGGCAGTCAGGGACCAACTAATTTACTCCTTTTCTCAGCTTGGGGAAAAACCCCTTTCTTCCCTGCGGTTTTGGCCTCCTGACCCAGACAGAGTGGGGCACAAGGGAGCACGAAGCCTGCCAGGTCTGGGCTGTTGGCCAAGACTTCTAGCTCTCCCCATCTGGATATAATGAAAAAGAAAAACAGAAGAGGAAGTGTGTCAGGACTGTAGGAGTGGTGGAAGCCGGAAAGAGAGGCAGAGGGGAAAAAGTACCATTGGGGAGGAGAACTGGCGGGCTAGAGCTGGCTAGGTTAGGGGCGGGGCCCAGGGAGCCAGAGGAGCAGCCACTTCCCCTGTAGCCGCTTTCTGCGCAGAGCCTGAGGGAGGCGGGGAGGGGCATGGAGGAGCTGGCAGGGGCGGGCTTCACCACCAGGCCCCAGGGCGAGATGAAACCTTTGCGGAGCCTCACTAACTTTTCCAGGCGGAAGAGGAGGAGAATGGGGCTTTGAGTGAGTTGGGGGTTGGGGGGGGGGATACTAAGGTAGGTGGTGGTCTCGCGGCCCTGGAGGAGGAAGGCTTTAGTCTCTTCCCTGGAGCTACTCCTAAATCCAAAACCCTCTCCTCTACAGCGTGCCCCAACCCCCTCCCCCAGGGACTTCCTGAGAATCCGCTGCTGTCAGCTCGCTCGGTAAACCATTTTCCTCCCGGGTTTCAAATCAAAACTTCCCCGGGGTGGGGTTTGCGGGAGGGAAGCGGAGGGGGAGGGAATGTCCTGCTAGGGTGATGAGTTAAACCCCCCCTTTTTTCCCCCCACCAGAAGCAGTCTGTTCCCTGCACCTAACAGCCCTTCAGCGTCCGCCCGGCCGGGCGGCCAGCTAGGCAGCTGTCGCTGGAACACCCCATGTCAAGCACTGGCGAAGCCGTAGCTCCCGGGCCCCAGCATGGGGCCGAAGCGGGTGACGGTCGCCTGGGCTCCCTGGCCCAGGGTGAGTGCGCGCTTGCAAGTTGCAGGCTTCTTTGTCGTTGTTGCTTTTTAAAATTTGTCAACGCTTTTATCGATTGGATTGGAGTGTGTATGTGTGTGTGGGTTGGGAGGGGGAGTGCGGTGAGGACAGAATACCTACCTCATAGTTATGAACTTTTTGCACAGTGTTACTTACTCCAAGCAAGTTCTCCAGGATTTCTGCTCTAGATCAACAACAGGATTAAGAGGGCGGGAACTACTCGTTCCTCCACTCCCCTTTTGGCTGTGGAGAAATGGGATGACAAGACTGCTTCTTTCCTAAGCGTATACATCAAGGGTTCGCTAATGTGTGGGTTCTAGGTCTCTTCAGTTTTTACATCTTCATCAGATCCAGGCCTGCCTCTGTACTCTGAACAAGCATGCATTCCCTTTATCTTTCTGTTTTTTTTTTTTTTTTTTTTTTTTTTTTTTTTTTTTTTTTTTTTTTTGTGGGCTCCTCTGCTACTGGGTTTATAATCCAGTTTTCTGTGACCAGTTACTTTGGAATGGCCCATGCATGCGTTTTCAATAACTGTTTTGTTTTTAAATAAATATTCTTTTAAAGAAATACTTTCTGAGAATGAATTAGCTTCTTTGTGTTCTTCCAAAGTATAAACACATACAGATTATAAGAGAAATACTCTTGTTTGAGAAACTTCTATAACAAGCTTATAAACAAGACAGATTTTCTTTCTTCTGAAAATAACAGGTTTTCATTGGTGACCAAGAAAGAGCAAGGGCCATACTGTAATGATGTATTTTCCTCTTAGGATGGCTTTGATTTAAAGAGTTCTGATACTAATATGAACTCGATAATTTCCCAGAACTCAAAAACCTACTTTGTACTTTTTATTTAAGAATATCTGATAGCTTCCCCTTAACAGTAATATAGTGGGATCCTTAGGATTTTTTTAAGCCAGCAAAAAAATGCGAAAGAAATGAATGTTGAACCTACAATAGGTAAAAGCAGAAAAGATCCATGGCTGAATCAAAATGTCTGGCATTCAGGGCTGTTAATTGAATTATGTTTATCATTGTTTTCTGCTTGTAAACAGTGAGCCAGAAAAAATAGAGGAAATCTGAAAATCAGAGAACTAGAATGGTAAACATGTTTTTCCAGAAGCAGCCCCTGTTCTGCACATTGTACTGTCAACACAACCATTTTCCTGTCCTTAGGCATGTCCCTTGTAGTCATGATGGGCTTCTTGTGTTCACAGTTCAACTGTTAATCACTATTGTTAAAAAGTGCTTATGTTAAAAGTCAATATCAAACACACTAGAAAAACCATCAATTTGGGAATAGTTGATGTCTACTATGTCCAACTTTAATTATATGCATTTTTAAAATGACCTAAAAGACCTTGCAGTGATACTTAATGTTCCTGTGCAGACATAATGCTGTGAAGTATCCCATTATTATCTGACGTTAAGAAGCAGGCATTTAGAATGGTTTAAAGGAGAATGTTGGCTTTATACAACACACATAGTATCAGTGTGGAAATTCTTGGGTTAGGCTTAACCTCAGCAACAAAGTTGTATATTGCTTTCTAAATTAGTTTAATGTCAACTCACAACATCCTTTAAATGGATATTAATTAAATTGTAAATAGAATGTAAAGTTGATTT
This sequence comes from Anoura caudifer, assembly GCA_004027475.1. Classification (NCBI taxonomy): domain Eukaryota; kingdom Metazoa; phylum Chordata; class Mammalia; order Chiroptera; family Phyllostomidae; genus Anoura; species Anoura caudifer. The sequence continues at coordinate 59,950 of PVKU01006505.1, forward strand.
TTGTTAAAGGAAATTATCAAGATTGTTATAAAATACTGTGTCTCAAACTGGTACATTTCATAAGGTGTACAGAAAAAAAATTTGTTGGAGTGAGTGGGTAGGAAAAAAGCTTGGTGATGTAGGCTTCCTAAGTTAGGTTGGTTTTATTGGTAAATACATTGGTGAAAAAGGTTTGCTAGTGGGTACTTTCTTGAATTCTTTTAGTCTCTTCCTTATGTCCTTGGATTCTTTATCATCTTTTCTGCAGAACAATTTAATACTTCTCTGGTATGAATGGTTACTTAATTGAAATTAATTTAAAACATGTATATATTAAAATCAGTGAGAAAAATGGAATGTCTTATGAAATAAAATAACTTTTGCAATCAAAGTTAATTATATGTATGAAGACCTGTATTTTAATTTATACATATGAGCTCCCTATACTGCTAACCAAAGACATAGAATGTTACAGTTGAAGGTAATTTTAGGGAATCTCTAATGTGAACTCCCCACCAAGTCTAGAATTTCTTTCTACATTCTGTTAGGTGGTTAGTTAGAAACCTACACTATAGTGCATTCTACAGCATTCAGTGTTATGAAAATTTTCTTTATTTGAGATAGCTCTGTCTCTTTAATTGCCTACCTGTTTGCTTTGATTCTGGAAGCAAAATTCTATTACTATGAAAACATTAAAAATATTTTCTATGAATTTTGCGTAAGAGGGAACCAGGATGAATATGAGGAGTGGTGGAGATTGTTGGCCACTGGAGAGCTCATGGACTGGGAGGAGATACTTATCAGCTTCAGCTCATTTTTGTCATTTTGGGTTAATATTTTCAAATATTTCATGAGATACTGGAAATGTGATTTTTTATGTATCAATTCTCTTTTTTAAAGAGTTGGCAACAAATTAAATAACAATTATTGTCTAAGCCAAATGAAAGAACAACACCTGCAGGCTGGAAGTGGCCTCTTAGCAGCTGATTTGTGATCTCTGTTATAGAAAATAGAACACAAAGATGAAATTTGAAACTATTTCCCTATTTGTGACTAATTTCTGAAAGGTTGATTTGATTTTATGGTAAGTACCTGTGCAAGTAGCTTGATAAGTGAAGGGCAATTTGCACCAAATTTATTTTTGTTTTAAGAGAGAATTTATCTTGTAAATGTGGTTTATCTAATTGTCTTTTTTTTAGATTAAGCATGTTAAAATTCATTGTGTTATCAACACTGAGAATATAAGTATTTGCTTTTTTGTGCAATAGTTACTAGAATCCTATAGTTTAAAGAGCCTTTTAATTAAGTGCTCATTCATAAATTTGCAACCTATAACTACAAGGGTCTTTAAACATAATTTATTTTAACTGGCCCACTTTTTGGACAGGATGTCCAGAGAATTAAAGTGACTTGCCCAAGGTCTCTTCTACACAGTTAGTAGAAACCGGGAAGGAAACACAAATTGTAAAGTATATTATGTCATTGTGATAAATATAGTTTAAGCAGAGAATCAATACAACTTTTTCCTACAGATGCATGAATTAAAGATAATGGGGTTTGGATACTGTGAATCTCTTGAGCCTGTTCCCATCCCTGCGCACCCCACCCCCACCTCATTGTATCTGTCAAGACTTATTTAAACTGTTGAACTATGAGTGCTGGAATATAGTTTAATGTGATAATATGTGATTTCATGCACTCTTCTCTCCTGGGAGAGTCCTCTGAGACTATTAGGCCAACTTTTTTAATAGCAGGATGCAAAATGCCAGTGAAGTTAATTAAAAATAATTTAAAGTAGAAGCTTCAAATTGAAATTACATGAGGATTGCTTTGACTTAGAAGCTTAGCTGAGTTGTCAGAAGTTTATAATGGCTAATAAGATTTCATTTATGGGAAGCCTGTTTATTTCACTTTATCCAGTGTATGCTTATAATATCCATTTTCTTCTACTGTTATCATATTATTTTATCCTTTTGATTAAGGATGGTATTTCTCAAAATGTGTCATATTTGGACAGCTTTTATCTCTGGTTCTCAATTGGGAATTATTGTGCCCTCTAGGAGTCATTTGGCAAAGTCTGGAGACAGGTGTAGTCATAATAGGTAGTGGGGTGGTTGCTCATGGCATCTGGGGAGTAGAGGACAGGGATAATGCTAAACACCTTACAATGCACAAGACAGGACAGCCCCTCGCAACCAAGAATGATCTGGCCCCGAATGTCAAGAAACTATCCTAATGTGTTGAGAAACTATCCTAATCTCTCAAGGCTCCTCGCAAGTAGGCTCAGAACCTCCTGGTGTAAGACTCAAGAATCTGCATTTTTGTAGGTGCTCTTTATCTCTAATTGATAACTGTTGTTTTTAGAGGTTTTTATTTGTACAAGGATGCTATCTTGATAGATTTTGAAGACTTTATTTTAAGTAGAAAAGCTTAAGAAAGCTTTTAAAAAGTCCCCTTTTCAAGTTCCAAACGTTAAATCACATCACTCCACATACATATATTTTTTATTAGTGCTCTCCAGTGTTTTCATCACATACCTCAATTTAAAAAATAGTTCTGAGTGTTCATCCTCAAAAAAGTTTATTTTCAAAATTATATGTACTGAATATGAATATATATTTTTCCTTTTCTTTTTAAATATATTCTATTGATTATGTTATTATAGTTGTCCCATTCCCCCCTTCATTCCCCTCCACCCTGCACACCCCCTCCCACCCACAATTCCCCCCCTTTAGTTCATGTCCATGTGTCATAAGTTCTTTAGCTTCTACATTTCCCATACTGTTCTTAACCTCCCTCTATTTTCTCTCTACCATCTGTGCTACTTATTCTTGGTACCTTTTCCCCTTCTCTCCTCCTCCCACTCCCCTGTTGCTAAACCTCCATGTGTTCTCCATTTCTGTGGTTCTGTTCCTGTCCTAGCTGTTTGCTTACTTTGCTTTTGTTTTAGGTGTGGTTGTTAATAACTGTGAGTTTGCTGTCTTTTTACCGTTCATATTTTTTATCTTCTTTTTCTTAGATAAGTCCCTTTAACATTTCATATAATAAGGATTCGGTGATGATGAATTCCTTTGACTTGACCTTATCTGAGAAGCACTTTATCTGCCCTTCCATTCTAAATGAAAGCTTTGCTGGTTAGAGCAATCCTGGATGTAGGTCCTTGCCTTTCATGACTTGGAATACTTCTTTCCAGCCCCTTCTTGCCTGGAAAATCTCTTTTGAGAAATCAGCTGACAGTCTGATGGGATCTCCTTTGTAGGTGACTGTCCCCTTGTCTCTCGATGCTTCTAGAATTCTCTCCTTCATTTTAATCTTGGCTAATGTAATTCTGATGTGCCTTGGTGTGTTCCTCCTTGGGTCCAACTTCTTTGGGACTCTCTGAGCTTCTTGGACTTCCTGGAAATCTATTTCCTTTGCCAGATTGGGGAAGTTTTCCTTTATTGTTTGTTCAAATAACTTTAACACTTGTTGCTCTTCCTCTTCCCCTTCTGGTCCCCCTATAATTTGGATGTTGGGAAGTTTAAAGATGTCCTGGAGGTTCCTAAGCCTCTCCTCATTTTTTTGAATTCTTGTTTCTTCATTCTTCTCTGTTTGGTTGTTTATATCTTCCTTCTGGTCCACACTGTTGATTTGAGTCCCAGTTTTCTTCCCATCACTATTGGTTGCCTGTGCATTTTCCTTCATTTCACTTAGCATAGCCTTCATTTGTTCATTTAATTTGCAACCCAAATCAACCAATTCTGTGAGCATCCTGATCACCTGTGCCTTGAACTGTCCATCTGATAGGTTGGCTATCTCTTCATCGTTTAAAAGTATTGGCTCTGATGGTTTGATTTGTTCTTTCATTTGAGCCATTTTTCCCCCCTTTTTTTTTGGTCTGGTCACGCCTGTTATGTATGAGGGGCAGATCCTTAGATGTTCACCAGGGTGGGGCAACCCAGTGGCAGAGTTGTGACACCATATGTGGGGGCGGGGTCAGAGAGGGAACAATGGCACTTGCTCAGCTCTCTCTTGGATTTCAGTCCTCTCTGTGAGGCTGGGAGTCTCTCCCCGCACTTCAGCCCTCAGAGGTGTTTTCAATTGGTGCTTTTAGGCTTTATTTCCCAGTGCTGGGGCCCTGGGTTGCACAGTCTGTCTCACTGCCTGTTTTTGCCTGGTTTATCTGTGCGCAAAAGTGTAACCACGGTCCGCCACCTTGTGCACCTCACTGGGTCTGCTCAAAGCCTCCCGCACCCGGTAACCGCCGCCTGCACATCCGGAACCACTAGCCACTGCTTTTTCCTGCTGCGATCCCTCTTTACCTGCCACTAACTCCGCCCCTCTTACAGGTCAGGGTGAATCGGTGTTGGACTTCTGTACAATTCAGTTTTCTACGTGTTCTGTTGTTTTTTGGTTCTAAATTTTTGTTAACCTTAATTTTGGTTGTGAGAGGATGCACAGTGTGTCCACCTACGCCTCCAACTTGGCTGGAAGTCCCTGAATATGAATATATTTTGAACATTAGAAAAACTGCCTCAGAATTTAAAAAGATGAGCTAAAAATAAGTGCATAAATAGATTTGTTAATAGTTTCATCTACCACCTCAGTAGATATTCATGTCTTATGACCCTGCACTTCTGATTGGTAATCCCAGAGTTATGGAATAATAAGGAAAGGAGTACCTCATTTGCACATGAGTTGTTATCATCTGTGAGTTAGATTTTTTGAACCTGGATTATCCTTTCTCGTAGAAACAGAGTAATAAATTATATTTAGTTCCATAGTAAATCCTAAAAGGTTGTGGTAATTAAATTTTACTATGTTTCATATGTTTACAATGATAAATCATAGAGAATGTAATACTGGCAACCAAATATGAATAACCAAAAACAAAATTAAGTTGAATAGAAAGTGTTTTGAAACACTTGAGTATAGGAGCTTGAGAGAAGGCTGGCTTAATTAGAAAACTATAGAAACTTGTCTAAATTTGGAAAAAGATTTAGGGGCATTTTCAAACACCTTAGGATTTATATTCCCAAATCCTTTCTATATCTAAAGGAACTAATGTTCATTTTACAAGTTTAGTTATATAAGTGTAAGGCTTATCAGCTAGATATATTCATTTTCCTTTTTCTAAGAGAAAGAATCACATGAGTAAGAAGGATGTAGCTGGGGAAAAATAATTGAGGGGAAGGTGGGAGGAAGGAGGGAAGGAGGTGATTAAAGAAGATGTCTATAAATTTAAGAAAGTGTTTGGAAGGTTGAACTGTTTGAGCTGAAAACAAGGAAAAATATTCTGGGGAAAGCACATACAGCTGTGCTGACAGGTAGCATGTCAAGAAAGTAGATGATGGGGTAAAATCTTGCGTTAAGTAGGTAGCACTGCTAACCTTGAAACAGGTCCTAATACATATTTGTGGAATAAATGATTGGGTAAATGGAGGACTTGATTGCTGTTCAGAACAAGTGTGAGTCAGGGCAGCAAAAGACAATGAAAAGGAACAGTTTTAGGGTCAGGGTGGAAGATGGGATTAGAAAAACTATATGATTTATATCTGTATTTGTAATTCAGGGCATGTGTATAGAGGTTTAATTTTAGTACTGATTTTTTATCTCTGTCATATCCTTTTTGTTTCTCTTTACATTGTTTATTTCTTCCCTACTGAGATGCTCTACTAATTACACACACACACACGCACACACACATACACACATATAATGTATATATGTGTGTATGTGTGTGTGCGTGTGTGTGTATTTATGAGAGAGGGAGAAGGGAGAGAGACAGAATAAAAGAACCCTGATATATGACAAGTATGGTACCTAGAGAAACAGATTGATGAATGATATCTGGGGCTTGCAGGATGATGGGAGAAACACATATATTCACACATAGCTATAATACAAGGTAGACTGATTGGTGCTATAACAGAGGCACAAAGAAAATGTAATGGTAGAATATGGGAGAGAGAGCATCTCTAACTGGGGTGTTTAGAAAAAACCCCAAGGAAATGTTATTTGAGTTTGACCAAGAAGCATGGTCATATGACTCAGCTCTGTGGAGATGAGTAATTGAAAGCAAAGTTTGGAGGGATTATTACAAAATGCTGAATACTTCACTAAAGAGTTGTATGGACTGTCCACAGGAGCAGAGAATGAGGTAAAGTTGTAAAAATAAGTCATTTTGAAGATGGCCCTGATGATCCTGCTGATGAGTTTGCATATTGTGTTTGTAGGCAGCAGTAAGCCCTTATAAAAGTTCTTGAAAAGAGGAATAACAGGGCCAACTGGTGCTTTTTGGAAATAAATCTGGTGGCAATTCAAAGGATGCTTTTGGAGGGAGGGGCAAGAGTGAAGGCAGTGATTATTCAGGAGAATATTACAATAGCCTGACAAGATTAGAGGACCTAGGGCAACACCAGTGGAAGTAGAATTCAGAAACTGGATTTACAGAACAGCAGCACAGATAGGATAGAGCTCTACCTAGCTGTGAGAACCCATTGAGGGCGTTGATTTTTACTTATCCATCTTTGAAATTCCTAAAACCAATCACAGTATCTGGATTTTACTGCATGTGAATTGATGTGGTTGGGAAAGGATTTAATATGGGAAATAGTGAAAAGGTAGAAATTTAAGGTAATCTATAGGTTTGCTTTTCAGCCTGAGTGGAAATGTTGGAGGAGCTGTCCAGTGTTCTTTTGAATATGTTGTTTCCATGGAATTCACCAATATCATGTAGCCATGATAACTAGCAGGTCCCTGAAAAATAGAATTTGCAACTAAGAGAGTGCTGAAGGTCAGGATCACAGACAAAGATGGATTGGCACAAGAGTGAGAAAGAGGACCAAGGAATAGATTTGGGGGAGTGACTGTACTTTAGGTAAGGGAAGGAAAAAAAATACAGAAAGAGTCTATTAGGATTAGTCTCAGAAGCATTGAATTTGTAGTGGTCCTAAAGATGAGAAGAGTTGTGGTTTGTTAAGGGAGAAACAAAGTGTACAGAAGGCTTGTTTTGGATGCATGGATTTTGAGCATGCTCACTATACATTAATGAAAAGAAAGCCAGGCATAGAGAGAGATTAAAGGTGAAAGTGCATGGGGTGGAGTAGTGGCATGGTAGCTGTTTATAATTGAAAGAGTTGAATTCTGGAAGCACTGGCATGAAGGGACCAGTCTTAGGAAAGTTGTGAATGTTCCCCTTTGAGATGGGGATGGTAGAAAAGAATGAGTGATAATCTAGAAAAAAATTTGATATGAAAAGAATATTTAGGGACTAGATATTTTTAGCAAAGTAGATGGTAATGCTTACTGACAGCAAGGGAGGGGGTTAATTAGGATGAGTCAAGAAATTTGAGGATGTGGAAAAGACTTGGAAGAATAAAGAACTCAGCAGGGAGTCAATATGCAGTGAACAAGAGGGCTGTTTAGTAATGCTGCATGCTTACCTGAGAATGAGTAGCATGAATTTTTAGTGGAAACAGTCAGTACAGTTGATTGCCTTTCTCAACAAAGAGCATGAAAGAGCTCAGGAATAGATGAAGATAGAAGAGATTTTTGAAATTAGTACAGGGTTGGAGGTTGGCAGGGTGGAAGCAGTGAGGGGGATGAAGGAAAACCACACGTGTGTGGGAAGTGTGGTATGTACTAATGGATCTTGTATTACAGGCTATTTAGGGAGTCAGAGAAATGAGACAGTGCAGGTTAACTGGCCAGCAAGAATCATGCCTGTTGACTTCTGGCCAAGATGGAGGTGTAGGTGGACACTCTGTGCCTCCTCTCACAACCAAGATTAAGGACAACAAAAATATAGAAACAAACAAACAAAAAAAACCCCAACCAGAACAGATAGAGGGTTGAATTGTAGGGAAGTCTGACAACGATTCACCCAGACCGGTAAGAGGGGCGGAGTCAGTGGCTGGCAGAGTCAGTGGCCAGCGGAGAGGGATCATGGTGGGAAGAAGCGGTAGCTGGTGGTCCTGGGCGCGCAGGCAGCGGTTACTGAGCGCAGGGAGGCAACGAGCAGACCCAGCAAGGCGCACAAGGTGGCTGACCGTGGTCACACATTCGCTCACAGATAAACCAGGTGAAAAGGGGCAGGGTCCCAGCGCTGGGAAATAAAACCTTAAAAGCACCGATTGAGAACACCTGGGGGGGTTGGGGTGCTGGGAGAGAATCCCAGCCTCACAGGAGAGTTTGTTGGAGAGACCCACGGGGTCCTAGAATGTACACGAGCCCGCCAACATGGAAATCAGTGCCAGAAGGGCCCAATTTGCTTGGGGAAAGTGGCAGAAGGGACTGGAATCCAAGAGAGAGCAGAGCAAGCGCTATTGTTCCCTCTCGGACCCCACCCCCACATCTAGCATCACAACCCAGTGACTGGGTTAACCTGCCCTGGTGAACGCCTAAGGCTCCGCCTCTCACTATGTAACAGCTGCAACCAGACTAACAAAAAAACTAAATCAAAACTAAAGGTGGCTCAAATGGGAGAACAGACTGGGGCCTCAGAGCTAATTCATCTAAGCAACCAAGAAGTAACCAGCCTATCAGATGCACAGCTCAAAGTACTGGTGATTAGGAAGCTCACAGAATTGGTTGATTTTAGCCGCAAATTAAATGAACAAATGAAGGCTACAATAAATGAAATGAAGAAAAACACACATGGAATCAATAGCGATGGGAGGAAAACTGGGACTCAAATCAATGGAGTGGACCGGAACGAAGAAGGAAACAACCAAACAGAAAAAAATGAAGAAACAAGAATTCAAAAAAATGAGGAGAGGCTTAGGAACCTCCAGGACATCTTTAAACTTCCCAACATCCAAATTATAGGAGTACCAGAAGGGGAAGAGGAAGAGCAACCAGTGGAAAAGTTATTTGAACAAATAATAAAGGAGAACTTCCCCAATCAGGCAAAGGAAATAGACTTCCAGAAAGTCCAGGAATTTCAGAGAGTCCCAAAGAAGTTGTACCCAAGGAGGAACACACCAAGGCACATCATAATTACATTATCCAAGATTAAAATGAAGGAGAGAATTCTAGAAACAACAAAGGATAAGGGCACAGTCACTTACAAAAGAGATCCCATCAGACTGTCAGCTGATTTCTCAAAAGAGACCTTCCAGGCAAGAAGGGATTGGAAAGAAGTATTCCAAGTCATGAAAAGCAAGGACCTACATCCAAGATTGCTCTATCCAGTGAAGGTGTCATTTAGAATGGAAGGGAAGATAAAGTGCTTCTCAGATAAGGTCAAGTTAAAGGAGTTCATCATTACCAAGCCCTTATTATATGAAATGTTAAAGGGACTTATCTAAGAAAAAGAAGATAAAAAATAGGACAGTAAAAAGACAGCAAACTGACAGATATTAACAACCACACCTAGAACAAAAGCAAACTAAGCAAACAATAGAACAGGTGTAGAAACACAGAAATGGAGATCACATGGAGGGTTACCAACAGGGGATTTGGAGGAGGAGGGGAGGGAGAAAAGTACAGAGAATAAGTAGAATAGACGGTGAGTAGAAAATAGGGGAAGGCAAGAATAGTGTGGGAAAAGTAGAAGCTAAAGAACTTAGGACACATGGACATGAACTAAAAGGGGGAATGTGGGTGGGAGGGGGTGTGCAGGGTGGAGGGGAATTATGGGGGAGAAATGGGACAACTGCAATAGCGTAATCAATAAAATATAATTAAAAAAAGAAACAAAAAGAATCATGCCTGTTGACTTTGGTTAGTTCACATTCAAGCGTTTAATGTACATAATTGAGTCACTTTTGTAGGGCTACTGGGGAAGCTGTGGAATTTTGGGGTGTGTGAGGGCCTTTCCTGTTTCTTTTAACCTTATTTCCTGGATTGTTTTGAAGTGATTTCATGGGAAGGTCTAATAACAGTGTGCAATTATTTCACTAGCATTATATTTTTATAATGATAAAGGATTTGGGGAAAATATGGAAACATAAGTTGATACCATCTAAAGTTATGCCATTTGCAAATGGAAAAATAGAAAAACAAACAAAACAGAGAAACCAACCAAATTGCCTTTCGGAGTTAACTGTCATTATTCTCCTATTTAAAGGCAAGGGATGTGATTTTTATGCTATTTCCAAAAGTCTACATTCAACTTTTATTGAGGGAGCAGTGATTGAGCACTGGCTAGATTCTATATATATGGACAGTTTAACGTGGGTGACTTGTTTAATCAGATTAAAGATGCTGCAGCCCTTCCCATATTTTGATCAATTGATGCTTATACACCAGTGTTTTGGATATTTCTCTCTCTCTGCACCCCCCCCCCCCAAGCCCCGTCTCTCATCTCTCACCTCCTATTGCTCTCTGGGTCTCTCTCTTTGTTCCCCTCTTTTCCCTTCCCCTTTTTGCCATTAACACCACTGAAGTAACTTAAAGTTTTCTTACCTTCTTTTTTTCACCTCAGTGTACATATCCATGAGGAGGTAAGCCTTTAAACTTAAGTTTTGAAATTGCATTATATTTTCTAGATTCTAATTCTGATTACTTATAGTTCACTAAGTAGGAACTATGAAAAGTTATTTTAACATAAATTTCGTTTGTGGTTTCTACTTGTAGTACACTTCTGTTTTCAGATTCACACCCACATGATCTCAAGTAAGGTGATTCATATACATGTGCTTTTTAAAAAAGATTTTATTTATTTATTTTTAGAGAGGGGAAGAGAGGGAAAAAGAAAGGGAGAGAAACTTCAATGTGTGGTTACCTCTTGTGTGGTCCCAACTGGGGACCTGGTCCGCAACCCAGGCATGTGCCTTGTCTGGGAATTGAACCAGGCTGGCACTCAGTCCACTAAGCCACACCAGCCAGGGCCATATACATGTGCCTTTGTGCCTTATTTTTAAAATAATTTCAGCATACAGTCTGAAATATTTTTTTGTGCTAGCACATATAATTTATTATAAACACATTTACTTGAAGAAGCCCTGTCAACACATATTTGTGTGTGCTTTCAATGTAAAAAGTCTTGTGAACATTAAAAATGTTTAAACTTAGTTTGCCTACAAAGAATTTATAAACTAGGTGAGAGAGAGGATGAGATGTAAATATGCGCCAAATTAAATTGTAATCCTTTCTCCAAGTATCAATTCAAGTTTATCACAAGAACTGTGCTACCAATTTGTTTATGGCCAGTTGCTGCTTACCCAGTACAAAATGGAGCATATCAACTTAGAGGTAGAAAGAGAATCTCAGGATGGCAAAAAGAAGTTGGTTTTGTGTGGGTTGGGCTGCTAGTGGCCCCAGAGGAAGGATACACAGTTGGTAGGTTTTTTTGGTTTGAATTATGCAGAGTTGAGCACTAAAAATAAGGCAGGCAGCTTGTGGTTGAGCAGGTGTCAAGTGCTCTGAAGGCAGGGGGCAGAGTAGAAAGGAACCAGCTTCCTCTCCACGATGCAATCTCTCTACTTATTTTTCATGATGGCTCAGCCCTTATTTTTTGGAGCTCTGTGAACAGACCTACACTGTCCTTATTTCTTCTATCACCCAAGAAACATTGAGGATCTTTAGTAAACTTTTCTGAAGCTTTTACTATTTATTTTTCAGTAAAATACAAGATGAACTTACAGAGCATGAAAAAGGTATACGATTTACCACAGTAATATAGTATGTACAATATCAAAGTAAACTATATCACTTTTTTCATCAATATGTAAAATCAGCTAAAGGGAAACATACTCAATCTTTGTATTAGTAAAGTATTTGTGGTTGGAAGAGAAAAGGATTGGAGCATTGGTAGTGGGTGTGGAAAAGGTAGTACAGATTTGAGAGAAATTGGGAAGTTGTACCTAGCAGGATCTGGTACTTGATTATGTTAAGGCAGGGGAAATAAGGGAGAATCAGGCTTAAAAAATGATTCTGGAATAGCTTGACCAAGATGTGGAACATAGTTGGAGAAACAGGCAGGGACAGAAAAGTGGAGATGAATTTTAGGAAATATTGATTTTGATTTGCTTAAAGATATATTCATGTAGAACTGAAACTTTAAATCTGTAGTTTACGACAGGAATCAGGGCTAGGGTAATGGATCTACAAATGATCTTCCTGGAGGTGTTTAAATAAGATTACAGAACCAGAATGGGTCCTAAAGAGAATCCAAAGAAGGCAGTGTTCCAGAAGGATGTCCCAGAAGGCAAGAAGGGAAGTTAGTGAGGTATAAAGAAGGAGCTCCCAGTTTTGGCCCTTAGAAAAATTACCAGTGAGAATACATCCCCTGACTTCTTATCCATAGCCCTCATTCTGAAGTCTAAGAAATAAATTTCAGCATACTTCTAATTCTCGTATAATTACCTTATATGTGATTAGATTCAAGTCATACCTTTGAAATGCCTTTACAGATTAAACAATCCCTTTTGGTTCACTTTTGATTTCTATTGGCCTTCATTCTTGTTAACAAGAGAAAAAGAAAGTGTTCTTGATAAAATCACTTGATATAGCTGAGAGGTAACAACAGTTTTTAAATTTGTAACATGTATAACAGTGATCATGCTAAAAGACAAAAGGAGCATCTGTGTTGTCATTTTAAAAAGGGGTAGATGGAAGAGTTCTCAGTTCTTTTGGTTGTAGGGTAAATTGCTAAGTTAGAGAACAGCCATAGATATGGCATCTCTGGATTTCAGTAATCATTAAGGACACTATCATGGTAGCTATCTAGACAAGAGTAAGAAGATGGTCATGCCTGTAAGAGTGAATAGAATGTGAAGGCTCTGAAAAACCATTGACCTAAATTGAGGGTATTTAACACAGAGAGGATAAAGACAAAAACAGCAGATATTTTCTAATACAAGACTGTCACCCAGAGAGAAGATTAGACTTTACTTTGAATCGCAAAGAGCAAAATACAGCCAACCAATGAAAATTATAAAGAAGTAGATTTTAGATGATTGTGAGGAAAATCTTTGAATAATTAAGCAGTCTAAAACTGGAAGAAACTGTCTTCTGAGGCTGTTTCCCTATTCCTGGAAGTATTCATGTCTAATCTCCTTGGCTTACTTAGGGATTTGTATGTGGAATGTTTTTATCTGAACTCATGCTATCAGGTTGGGCTAAGAGACCTTTATGAGCCCATGTAACTCCAAATTCCATGAGCCTGAGTATTTGGTTTTAACATGAGTATACTTGTCTGTAGAAAGAATACAATTGAACCTGTAATTGAGGAGGCAGGAGTTTAATATGCCTCAGGGTCAGTCATCCTGAAAAAATAATTTTAAGATAAGAACTTTAGATTTAGATGTAAAAGGAGAATAAGGTGACTGGGATAATGTTTATGTCTTGATGCCCAGTATTAGCCTGTTGTCATCTAACCTTCCTACTACATTTTTTTGAAGTGGAAAGTGCCTAATTCTTCCTTCTCCCCTCATTTATTTAGAACCCTGATTTATTGAGATATTATTTATTTGAACTATTACTGCATTTTGTACCTATCATTTTCATATTTATATTTAATTGCATGTGCATGTAAGTTTGTAATTCTTTTCCACTTTGCTGTGTGTACAAAGCCCACTCTTTACTCACTCCCACCTGTAAACTAGTTGAGTCTGTGCCATTTTTTTCGTGTTCTTTTGGATTAAAACACACGGTAAGCTTTTAAAAGCATAAGAAGCCCTTTTGAAGGAATGCATTTTAGATTTTGCTCAGTCTCATTTTTTCAAAATATTGGTAACAATTGATTATATTGAACCTATTTAAATGTTTTATTTATTCAACAAACATTTATACTATATCTGTGATTAAATAATAACTTTCTTGTATTTATAAAATTATGTAATTTCATGCATCTGTTTATTCAGCTGTTAAAAATGCTTTGATTATCTCAATATGTTTTTTGGACAATGCTATTTAATTTGTTTTAGAACATTAGACAAAGCATGTAGGTTTCTTAAAGGCTCTCGTCTTGAGGGACTTTTTTCCTTTCCTTTTTTTTTTTTTTTGATCAGTGAAGAAGTAAAATTCCAGAGCCTCAGGTCTTCCTGAAAGCTGCCTTATCTTTGGTTTTCTTAAAGGTTACATTTAGGAAGTATTTGTAGGTGTCCACATTGTTCTCAGCCTCTGGGAAATACAGACCCAGAGTTTTTTCCTTTTCCAGAGATTTTGGTCTCAGATTTCTTGAGATTTCATAAACTGAATATATATAGGTCATCTGAAATGATGATGGTGTTTGAATAGAAGAGTAAAAATGAAATTAATGCAATTTTGTTTACAGATTAAAGGGGTATGAATATAGATTGCACAGCAAGAAGAGTGTATATATTATGTAGATTACAAATGATCTTTCCTTACTTATTATCAAATATTTAATTGAATTAGATGAACTCTAACATGCAAAAGTCCCAAAATTTAAGCACAAAAAAAGCTGCTTATAGTTCTTTTTATAAAGAATAAGTGTATTTTACTCTAATTATGGTTTATGAGGTTTTATAAGATTTTATAAGGATATCTGCCAATTGCTGTCATTTCTATTAGTCTTTCATGATGTAAGCAAGTAAAATATGGATAACAAATAGAAAACATATTTGATGATTAGTTTGTGCATATACACATTCCTCTGCCTACTTTAGCAAAATATTTGACATGTTTTATAAAAGTACATTTTTGGAAGAAGATTAAAACAGAATAATGAAAATATAGGTAGCTTAGGAGATTCAAACTGGCGGGAAATCAAAATGTACCTACCACATCAGAACGCAGAGTCAAACCCAATTATTCAATTATGATTGTAAATTTGAGTCAAAACGAAGTGTTTTTAAAATGTGATTTTAATTGTCAATAAAGGAAAAAGTAATATACATTTTCTTGGAGGAAGCAATAGTTCTCCTTATATTCAGTCTGTAAACAGATTTCTTGCATGATTTATGCAAGATTAGGGATTATGGAATAGACACTACCCTCAACAGACTCCCTCTTACAAGTTTATAGCAGGTTTTAAAAAGGTGCTTATTGCAATAACACTTAATAATAGCAAATGTGAACAAGCCTTTATTATATACCAGACATTCTGCTTTCCAGGCATAATTCCATTTCTTTCTACACCCACTTTATGATGTAGTATTGTTATTCCCGTTTTATAGATGAAGAATCTGACAAAGATTAACTTGTCCAAGATCCACATCGCTAATGGTGGACTCATGCACCATCATTTGAGATCCCATGCTCTTCACCAGTTCTCTAGTACAAGGTACAATTTAAAGATAGTATTTCTGTCCCAGAGAACCTAATGAGAGTCTTTTTGTTATCAAGAAGGATTCAGATATCAGGGCTTTTAGATGACAGTATTGTCCCTATTTTTTGAAAACCTTGGAGTATACGGAATTTTGTACTATAACATTCCCATATTCTTCTGTTAGTTTATCTGTTAAAAGCATTTAGCCATTGAGGTAATATATTTACTTGATTACAAACTGATGGAAAGTATATCCATCTTTAATAGTTTGAATGGTTGTCTTATGGAAAAATGAGTTTACTGTTTCTACTTACAACGAGTGGAACTGGGACTAGCTGTAAATTAGCTGACAACAGATTTATGTTCAAAATGAAGAATAACTTACCAAGAATAGAATGTGTTCCTTTATCTTGGCATTTTGGGGAAGGTCTGAGGATTACAGTGGCGCTTTCTACCCTGAGTGGGATATTAAATTAGCCGAACTAAAAGATCCTTTCAAACTCTGGATTTTAATATCCTGTCTCCAACTGAAAATCTGTCTCTGAGACCCACTTTGTATTCTCATCTGTAAATTTAAGCTAACATTTTTTTCTTTATATCATTCATACTTTTGAAGATCAAATATATATTAAAGTCCTTTGGGGATTGCTAATACTGTAATTGCAAAAATTCATTAATATATTTTTTCAACAAAAGAAAGTATTTCATTTTTAAAATTAGTACTTATTTAACAACCACATACCAGCTAAGTGGCTATTGTATGAAACATATAATATTTTACACATATTCTCAAAATCTTAAATGTGGGTGAGGCCAACTAGGAAAATATTTTAGAATTTTTAATTAAATGGAAATTTTATTCACCTGAATCTCATTCTCTTTCAGCAAGAATAATTGAGATTGGAAAGAGATTGTTTCTTGCTATTAATGCCCATCTTTAGAAAAAATAACATAAAGAGTATAGATCCTGTAAGATAGTCATTTCTGAATAAGACATACTGTATTTAAATTCATCATTTAAAACTCTTTTTTTTTCTTGGATTCTTTTGCTTAATTCATCATGCTTGTTAATGCACTCAAATCCAGTGCCTTACAAAGGCTTTTCTATTAGTCTCTCTACTTCATTCTAAATACCCTTTAGTGTGGATATGAAGTTTTGGCTCTATTGTTTGGCCCTTGTGCAGAGTCAGATTTACAGAATTATAGAGCCAAAAAGGGCCTCTGCAAGCTTCCAGCTCAATCCCCTCATTTCCTATGGAAGAGAATGAGGTCCAGCCCCAGTCACACAGCTGGTTAGTCTTTGCGCCAGCATTACGACCCAGGGCAGTTTATATTACCTTTTGTTTTGTAGTTGCTTGATTGTTTCAGATGCATGTTTGATTTTCCCAGCTAGAGGATTTGTTGCAGGGATAAAGCTTTTTTCTGTATCCAAAGATTCTTCTGCACTTCTGTTTTCAGAGTAGGCACACTAGAATGCCTGGAAGCTAGACTTTCAGAAGCAACTGCCTGTTGTATACTTTGGTCTAGTGCTATATTTAAAGTGTCTTCACTTTTCATTTCAATATCTAAAATATATATTCACCTGTTAGTACAAATGATTAGTATTATATATAATTCAGGTTTTGTTTTCTCATAGTTGAGCTGATATGGAGGCAGAACTAAATATCTGTATTAATTACTGATTAGATAAAATTGCATTTTCTGATTACTTGGAATACTGTGACAAGGTAATGAGAAGCAAGACCTATATCTCAATATTTGATAGGCTTTTCTAAGTTTTCTCTAAATTGTTTAGTATGGAAGAGCTTATTTGGAACAGCGACCTAAATATAACGTGGCCATCCATTTGTGTTAATGACATCTCCCTTACGCTCACACCACTCAAATTGAGACCTCTGAGTTTGAGACCTGTGAATCTTTACGTTTAAAGAGTGCTACAAGAAAAAATACAAAAAAAAAAAAACCCCAAAAAACCCAAACAATGAAAAACAAAAAAACAGAGAACTATGCCTTAGAAGAACAGCATAGTTGAGATGATGAAGTTTTCCTTTTAAGAGAAAATTACTAAATTGGGGAAGAATGTTTGTCATATGTATATATACAATAGAAATCTTATTGAAAGTTATAGACTTTCATACATCATTGAACTTCCTGGCTTGCCTACAGGATATGTCTTTCAGGCTCCTGTGGTAATTGAATTGAAGTTATAAAGCTTTATAAATCCAGAAAGGGATTAAATCAGGACCACTATGGCCTCTGCTTCTGCAACTCAGAGGTTACGTAACAAGGCCTACGGTGACCTCAGAAATCTCCTGTTAGAAACTGCTCTTTTGTCATTGTAATGAGTAGTGGCTGACCTCAGAAATCTCCTTTTAGAAACTGCTCTTTTGTCATTGTAATGAGTAGTGGCTGACCTGAACTACTGAAAGTTGTAATAAAGTTGGTTCTGTGACTAGACATCTTGGTGCCCATCTTATAATTGTTGATTAAGTCTCACTCTCCATGCATTTCTTCAATGTTAGATGTAACTGGGCACCATTTATGGTCCTGCCATATAGCTATTTCTTTTTTTTAAGATTTTATTTATTTATTTTTAGAGAGAGGGGAAGGGAGGGAGAAAGAGAGGGAGAGAAACATCAATGTATGGTTGCCTTTCACACAGCCCCACTGGGAACACAGCCTGCAACCCAGACACATGCCCTGCCTGGGAATCGAACCAGCGACCCTTTGGTTTGCAGCTGACACTCCTTCCACTGAGCTACACCAGGGCATATTTCTTAAATATTAAAGAGATATTAATAAAATAATGCACATACCTTAGAAATCATAGAACAGTCAAGTGGTCACAAGTTTAGTTTGTAGAATGGAGAATTGGCAATAGCCAATTTAAATTTTATACATGGAATCTTTTTTGAGCCTTCCTTTGGGCCGAATTCTGTAGATCATAGCAAAAGCCTGACACCTAATTTTGAACCAAGACATTTAGTTTTTAAATGAGGCAAAGTTGGATAGACTGATTGTGATTGATTTTATAGTAATTACATATCGTTTATTATTTCTTGAACCTAAAAGGATAGAAAATGCTAGGGTGTATTTTTTTAAGAAGGATTCTGGGATCATCTAATTACAGAATTTCACAGATAAGGAAATGGAAAAAAAATCATGTGATAAACAGTTTCTTAATAAATATTTAGAGCAGGAAGAACTTTATTTTCCTCTTAGTAGAGGGCCACTACTAAATCTGTCTGTATATGGACCACATAACAGTTTCATTCATTCAGTGGAGTATTGAGAGGTTCTCTGTTTAGCACTTGAATATTGAACATGGTTCAAGTGTAAGTCAAGTGTGTCTAGAGGCTTTATTCGTACCTATTTTCTTCTAGTCAGCAATACATCATAATGCCCTGGTTCATGAATTAATTTTAATGGAATTAAACTTGAACAGCTCAAAATTATATAATTAATTTGATTTTGCTTCAATTAAAGTTACTAATTGAATTAAGCCTACTAGCATGACCCCTGGCGGCAGTCAGCTATATAACACTGGCAGCAAGTAATGTTGGGCTTTGCTGGTGAGAGATTTCACGTGTACCAGTGAGTTTGTATAAATGTCTTTTCTGTTGATAATCTCAGAAGGGCCTTGAGTTGACTGGCAGTGAAAACATATCTGGAGTAGTTTAAAACAGTAAAGATTTTAATTGAAACCAGCACATCTCAGGAAGATTACATTTTCTTTACCATAGTGCTGAGTAAATGTTACATTAATCTAGAACTGTTGTTTTAGCATGCTTCTAATTTATATTTTACTGCTATCTGAATATGATTTTGCTGTTTTAAAAAATTTATTTTTTTTTTTAGAGAAAGGGTAAAGGAGGGAAAAAGGGGTAGAGAAACATCTATGTGCAGGAGAAACATCGATTGGCTGCCTTTTGCACGCCCCGCCCCCCCACAACTGTCCTTTAACCCAGGCATGTGACCTGACCAGGATTTGAACTGGCTACATTTCAGTTTGCGATGATGCCCAACCCACTGAGCCACACACCAGTCAGAGTTGTTTTTTTTAAATACTTAGCATTGAAACTGCCCACCTCTTTTTTTTTCTTTTTGAGCTGTTAGCTAACTGTATTTGGTCCTAAATGAGTGTCCATCTGTTTTCATGTGTTGAAATATGTTTCATGTCAGAACTTTTTAATTGTTGTGAAATCTCCATGGTACATGAGAAAATTCTTCATGCGCAGAAATTGTGTTCCTTTCATTGGAAATATAAATACAATGGACCAACAACTTCTCTTTGAATCTCTTTCTTCTAATGTCTTGTCATCATATAGCTTCTCTTCTTTAATCCTTTCTAACTGTACAGACTCCACCTGATATACTTTTCCTGTAGTCACTTTTTCAGTGAACCTAGTCATTTGGATGGCTTCCATAATCAAGTTTAGGAACATGATTATTTCTAGCTATAATTTTATTTGTGATTTGCAAATTCAAATATCCAACACTAAACTCATCCACTAGACTGTAAACTCCATGAAGGCCTGGGCTGCATCTCCTAATTCATTGTATCCCCACTGCTTAGCAATTGCCTAAACATTTTATTATATATATATATATATATATATATATATATATATATATATATATATTTAGTAAGTTATTTTCCTGGTCTCCAGGTTTTCTCCCTCAAATTCACATTAAGAGAACTCAGTGATCTCCAATCCCATCTCAATTATCTGTGCAATCCTCTAGTTATTTTCTCATATCTACCCCCTTTTCCATTTTGTTATGCTGTTAATTAAACTCTCATCAACTTCCACCTGGACTATGCAAGTCTCCTGTTTTTTTCCCTTACTCTCTTCTCCTTCTTACATCCATACTTCAGAGATTCTTAAGGATGTAAGTGCAGTGGAATCACTTAAGCACCCCTCCCCTAAATTGAAATAGAATCTTTGTTGTTGGAGCCTAGAAATCTGTTTTTTAAAAAGCTGACCAAATTAGTTAAAGCACAATCAGGATTGAGAGCCACTGGTGTGTACAATTTTATTAATCTTCTTAGTGCATGGCTCTGATTAGGCAATTCATAAAGCTTTAATAGCTACTTTTACTTATTTGTCTTGCTCTTACATTAGGTCCAAATTTCTCACCTTGACAATAAAATATCTGTTCTATGTCTCTATTCAAACCTTTAATGTCTTATATCCTAATGTCCCTCTTAAAGTACTTCAGTCCAAGATTGGAACCATTGTCCAAGTGTCTGTTATTGGAGTTTGCTCATGCTGTTTTTCCACCTGAAATAGCTTTTCTTCCATCTTTATTTTTAGAATTCTCACCAGTGTTTTAAAGACCGTTAAACACCCTGGGTGCTCTGGGCTTCTCATAACATGTATTTTACCTTATGTTCTAGTTTGCTTTTTGCCTGAGTTATGTTTACAATAAGCTGTTCCATTTTTTCCCCTTAGAACTCATAAAACCATGTATAGATCTCTTATCCTAAACACCTTTAATGTATATGGTACGATTTTTGTCTATTTCCCAAGTTTCTATGAAGAAAACTCTGTATCTCCTCAATTCCCACTCCACTGCAGTTTGACTTTCATCTCTACCCCACATTGGAGTCTTTTCTCCTTTGTGCTTTCTTTACTGCTCCTACCCTCTCTACCTGTATGGACTTCCTTTCATCCTTGATGTAAACTTTCCACATTTGTCTGTCATGTAGGTCACCTGCTGTGTTCTAATGATTTGTTTACAGTGATCTTGACAGATTATTTTTGTTATAAACATCTGTTTCTGCAATTCTAGGCAAGTAATAAATGCCCAGTAAATATGTTAATGAGTCAGTGTGTGCAACAGTCAATTAAGGTGCCATGCCCATTTTCTTAAATTTTGGCAGACTTGGAAGCATTTAGAAGAAAAAAATCTATGAAATGAAAAAAATAGAGAAAGATATGTAACATTTAATGATAATAAATATATTTTTATTCAGAAAAATGTGATAAAGAAAATACTGAGAGAGATATAACTCAAGCTACCGATATCTGCCTCACACATGGAGAGATGCAAGACCAGTCCGTTTGGGGAAATTGTTCAGATGATGAGCTCATCAGAAGTAAGTACTTCTAAAGAAAATTGCAGTGATTTGGGGACATGATGTGATGATACGCTCTGAGTTAATTGTACCATATAATTTTGCTGAAAACCTATAAATCAAGAGTTTTCAGAGTTTATCTGAAACTGTATTCATGAGAATTTTAAAATATAGGGCTAAAAGTAGGAAATAAATAATACACTGTCAGGTTTCATTCTTTAGGAGAGAAGAATTTACATGTAAATAGTGGACTCAGTTCTCAGATTTACACAAAACTTAATTCCTTCTTGAGCAGTGACTAAGTGAAAGACAATTTCTAAGTGGGCTGTGAAACTAAAATGGTAAAAACAGAGCTAAAGGATAATAAGTAGGACTTTGGTAATGTGATTCTGGTCTCTTTTCTTTTAAGCCAAATGATCCAAACTTTTTTTTACTCTGTGCGTGTGTGCGTGTGTGTGTGTGTGTGTGTGTGTGTGTGTGTGTGTGTATTTTAATTACTATTTTGTTTCTTTTTATTTTCTTCCTAAGATTGCTGTGTAGAATATATACAAAAGTTTTGGTATGTTTTCATTTTATTCTGGGAATGTCCAGGAATACTGGTATCTTTTGGGTGCTCTTCAGAATGCTGATTTCCCATCAGGTTCTCCTCTGGAACCTAGGTTCTGGTCACTGTTTCCCCAGGTGGGTTCCAGATAAATTTATCATATAATGGGCTATTCTCTGTAGCACATGTCTAAGTATAAAGATCACTACTTCGCCACACCTGGAAGAACACTATTGAAAGGCATTTCAAAATTTCAAATAAAAGCTCTCAAAGTGAATGTGTTTTAGTTTAATTTTTGAACTTTTTTTTTTTTTTTTTTTACATTTTTGTCTTAGAGAATGGAATGGAAAGCAAATTAGGCTCAGAAATTAGTGAGGAACAAAATTTATATAGCTTTCTCCAAAGAATCAAGTAAAATGCTATTTCAAATAGCACATATACATATATATGTAATATTATATATATATATATCTCAAAACATATATATTGATAATCTACCTAAATGTTGACTCTACTGTTGTGAGATACTGATTTATTTTATCTGTGATTTCCTAACAACTAAAGAGTTAATGAGAACTAGAAAATATGTTAGAAAATAATTTTATTTCCACCTTGGGGAGCATGATTGTTTTCCCATTTTTTCATAGTCACAGCATTTTAAGTATGTGTTTCATTTAATTGATTTACTCCCTCCCCAAAGCCTATAGTAAGAAAATATGAATATGTACTCTTAAGATAAAAATCAAAATGTAAGTATTATTGCATAAGGATTTGGAGAGTCTTGTTTAATGTGCTATTTTTTTGTGCTATTTGATTAAGCTCATTTTAGTTTCAGAATTCATACAATTAAAGGGAATGAATTTAAAATAAACTACTCTATGGTCAATCTAGATTAAGTGGACAGTGATAAAAATATTGTAAATTGTATGAAATTGTGTTTTTTTTTAAATTGAGATAATGATGAAGCTTGTACCATGGGGCACTGGAGCATTTGGAAACAACTGTCTAGTTTCCTACTAATATACATCGAAGGAACTGAGGGTGGAGGGAGAGACAGAGATTGAGAGATTGAGATTGATTACCTCACCAGAGAGGGCTGCTATGAATACTGACAGATGAATGGATATACAAAAGATAATGGCCAATGACAGTAATGTTGCTCCAGCTTGAAACATTAGCTGGTAAGAATTCCCAAATGTGTGGGTGACATCGGACTCTGAATTTTTTTTAACTAATTTCAAAAACTCTTTCATTATTTTCCTGGTCACACATTTCCAGACAAAGGCCATTTTATTGTGTTTACAGGAAGATTCGATATCTGGATTTGCTGAAATGGAAAATTTTATGTCATCTTTAAGCCTGACTCAAGCCTGGATAGCATGTGAAAGTTTAATATTGTGATAGCTCTTTATATTTCAACTCCCTGAATTTCTTTCTTTGGACTTTCTCGTAGTTTTTGACCATCTCTATATACTATATCACTCTTAACTCTCCAGTTAGGGAGGTGTGTGTTTTCCTCTTGATTCAACATCTAGCACATTTTTGGGGCCCAGTAAATCTTTTGTAATAACAATAGGCCCTGGAAAGAAGGCTCAGAGCTGTATGGGGGAGGAGGCAAACATCTGTGGTGAGTCAGTGTCGGGCTGGCTCCCATTCCAAGAGTCCTGTGTGGCTCCCCGAGCACCATGGAAGAGGCGGACAGCTGGCTCTCACAGAATTGATTTCAGTGTTCCCACTGTAGCTTGAGGTTGACTGGATGGAGGGATCAGCAGAAAATAATTAGGCCAACTGGGGTGTGGGAACATTTGCAAATGTACAACCCACTTTTTTTCCAAGCTTCCATGGGACAGCTCAGCTGCATAAGCAAGAAATGAAGGAGAGTGACTTTGTTTAATATGACTTGTCTTTATCTATTCTTGAGAGTGGTTAGTGAGGGCTGATGGCTAAAATCTCTTTGTCCCTGGTGCCTGCTGCCTTCTTTGTTGGGAATTTAAGGCATAATTTATAGAGAACTGTTAGCTGTCAGTATGATGAGGCTGTTTTTACTTTTCTGAGAATAACTGAACTCTGGAAAGTCAAGGGAGTGGCTGCTTTGGAAATTGTATTCTAATTAAAGGGTGTATTCTCAGGCCTCATAAAGGAGATCCAAGCTGAGAATAAATTCCAAATTATTCTGTGAACTTTAACCCTGACCTCAGTGGACCACCATGTGTGCCTCACTCTTAGTTCTTTCTCCACACAGAAGTTTCAGCTTTGTCTTCTGTGGTCCTTTTAGAAAATATTGCAGGTAACAGACCTGAGGTAACATGTTCTCAGAGCCTGGATTCCAAATTGGTTGGCTTTGAGTTGCTAATTTGTTAGAGAGAGTCCTTTCTGGAAGTTCTAAGTAAACAAGAGGAAATCCATTTGAAATCCAACACTTCAAATAAGTGGGCCACACACACAATGTGGTTTGGGGATGTACATTGTGATTCTCTTTCTTAAGAAATTTAAATTAGAAAGACAATCCTAACTACTCAAGTTTTGTTTTAAAAAAAGAAAAACTAAATCAAGCAAATAAAGATATAAGAATTAAATGGAGGTTTTGTGAGGAAACTTTATAGTTGGAAATTATAATTGGAAAATTTTATTTTTCATTATGAATTTTTATTCTTTTTACAGTTTACAAGGCTTTCATATTTTGAGAAAATATTTTGCTGTATAATTTAATTTCTGGAATGGGGATTAAATTTGAGAGTTTATAAGGGCATCTTTTAATGAGAATACTAGTTAAGACTTTGGCTTTTCTTGTCATATTAGCATATATGTTATGCTATATAATTTGGAGCTATGCCTTGTTTTAACATTCACTATGCCTCTGACATAGTTAAATAAATGTATCAGAGAAATGATACCTCAAGTAATATTAATTTTTCTGTTTAACCCATAATATGTATAAACTGATAACCACCAATAGGCAATAATTCATGTTTTAACTGGACTAGAAAAGGAACAGAAGTAACATTTTGATCTCAATCTTTGGGGGGGTTTCTAAAGTAGGAAGGAGTGTGTGTATGTCTTCCTGTGCTTCTACTCATAAGACTGTAATATTTTCCTTTAATTTAGGTCAAATTCTACTATTCTAATTATTTCCTATAGAGAGAGACTTAGATTTTCTGTGTTCCTTTTCTTAAACTGCCTCAGGTCTCCAGCTCAGATTTTTCAATGTCTTTCTGAAAATTTTCACTACTTAATTTTATCTTTGGACATTGCTTTTATATAAATGTCTCCTAATTCAAAATGCTATTACTTAACTACAGAATTTTTTTAGCTCTCTTTTGAAATAATTTTTCCATTAAATTAAACCACTTTGTTCACCTAATTCTCTCCTTTGTGATTTTATAGAATTCCCATGATCTGAAGCAAAGTTAGAATGTTCTACTTAAATGGTAATCCCTATTCTATTTCCATCTCATAATAGTAAGCACTTAATTGGCAATAGAATGTAGTCCTCTCTCTAATTCACACTTGCCAATGCATCATGCTTTTCACTCATCCTACTACTTGAAGCCTTTGTCTTGGCATCCTGAGTTTCCTCTCAACATCAACAGGCTCCATTATTAGAAATACTATTATTTCTTTTCCTAGCCTTTGCTGCTTACCACTCATAACTACTTAATGAATACCATTTCATCACTTGAGAGAATGCCTTCTCTATGTAAATTACTGAAAGAAAGGCAGATGCTTAGGTGTACAATTTATATACTTAGGACAGTTCATACTTTAAAGGTAAGAAAAGAACACTGAGAGGTTTGGATTTAAATTTTTCAGTGGATCTCATGTTTGAATGCACATTACACTGAGTATTGTTTGATTTTCTTTAGAATTAATTTTATATGAAAGAGACCATAAAGAAGCTCCTCCAGATAAGTGCCACCCAGTAAAACTGGGGGAGGTAGCTTTTGTGTTATGTTTCTTAGGTAATCTAATCTTTCCCTAATATTTCATGCTCTTTCATTTTGGAAGCCCATCTTGGGAGTAAGTCATGTGACTGTCATCTTGCTCAGTGTCTTTTCCTTCATTTGTCTTTCAGAAAAGTTTTGTTTTTCAATATGCTGACCAGTTATATGGCTGCAGTTCAGATTCTTTGATTATTGCTATTAAAGAGGAATCTTTAACCATAAATTGTTTTAAAATACAACTCATGATTAGGTTTCAGGGTTGGGTGGATAATCATAATCCATTTTTGCTGGCTGCCTGTATTTATCTTGTTGGTCAAAGACAGCTATTAGGCTGTGTTCTAGGATAGAGTTCAAGTTCCCTGACATAATTCTTCCTCAGGGTGCATTGTTCCATGCCCATCTGGGTTCAATTGCACAGATCCTAGAGGCCAATGGAAGCCAATTGCCAGGATTCAGACCCTGGATGTCTCGTGAATACTGGTATTGAGCAAGTTACCTAATGTCTTTGAACTCTACTTTTTTTATTTTTAGAATGGAAGTACTAATACTTTATACCTCATTTTTAAAATGGAGCTACTAATACTTTGTGATTTTTGAGGACTATACAAGAAAATTCATATTTTGTCCATAATTAGTACAGAACTGAGTCAGTTTATTCACTGAATTTACTTGTTTTCATTATTATTGTTTTTGGACTCAAACACCAGTTTTATGGCTTTGTTGTTGTTTTCTTTGTTGTTCCTTTGTTTTATATGTCTAGACATGCTGGGTGCATAGACCAGGTCTTTCTGAGACCCTTGATATTTATGTCCACAACAGACAGTCAGCACAATGGATACTACATAGTTTATGCTTAATAAATGATAACTTAAGTTTATTGAATTAATTCAAGGAGGGAAGAGATGTTTTGCACATGCTTCTTCTATGACTTCAGATTTTAAGGTACTATGACAAAGATTCTAAGTCACTACATTTTTCT
This sequence comes from Anoura caudifer, assembly GCA_004027475.1. Lineage (NCBI taxonomy): Eukaryota > Metazoa > Chordata > Mammalia > Chiroptera > Phyllostomidae > Anoura > Anoura caudifer. The sequence goes on from PVKU01006505.1 coordinate 86,635, forward strand.
TTTTATTCTTTCTAACCTGCTCCTTACTCCCAAGCCACATGTGGTTCATTCATGTCAAATTCCAGTGTCTATAGATGACCCTAATGAAATTAAAGTGATCAAACCCTCACTTTGACTGCTGTTCACTGATAGTGTATTCTGAAGGGTTCTTAGTGAACTGATAGCAGGGCTCTGAATAACATTCATTGTCTGCGAAAGTGGGTAGGAATGACACTTTATTTAGGGCCTTCTCTGCTTTCTTATTCATTATTTTTCTTTCCTACCTGTAAGAAAAAGTTTGAGACTACTTTATTTCTGTCTCTTCTTCATCTCCCTTTCTGTTGCTTTACTTTTTACCATCCCACCCTCCTTACTTCTCTCCCTTGTTTCTTGTTATATCTTTCTCTGCTTTTCTAAAAATTGGATTGTAAATGCTTTGTATACTATAAAGTGCAATGTACGTTGTTACTATTGTACTTACTACTTTGAATATTATTATTCTAATATATTACTTTACCATTCACTCTTATCACGCACCATGACACATTCAATTTTCAATCTATATCTTACTACATTTTGTTAAAGATTTTTAGTGTTTTCCTGATACTCCTAAAATGTTTTGAATTTTATTGAGGGAGATGAGAAGGTATTGAACTACAAGTGGTGGATAAAGGTGCAGTGAAAGAACCAGATCTACTCCTTTTCCCTTTGACAGCTCTTTGAGCTTCAGGGAAGAGCTGAATATGCTAACCACTGTAGAAATAAATAACACTCAATGATCAAGACCATAAATGCTGTGGTCTAGATAATTTTAGTTCTCAAACCTCAGAGTTCCTGGATGTGAACACACTATGAATTTTTACATAATTTTTTTTTTGGAGAACATGTTGTTATATTGAAATTTCAGGATTGGGAATCAAACTATAACTTTGAAAACTAAATTTAAAAAATCATTTACATTAAGAAGGAGTACTTACATTGTGCTTACAGTGTTATGTTGAGGATACAGTGATGAACAATACAGGCGTGGTCTCTGCAGTTAGTTTATAATCTGGTGGAAGAGGCATTTCATTTTGAAACGGTGATGAATGTTTTGAGTGCTATGATAGGAAGTGTAGGCTGTATATATTTCCATTTGAGAAACACAAATCATTGCATGAAGGGGAGGGGTCAGAGAGGGCTTTCTGGAGGAAGTGATGTCTACTACAATACCTACAGGAGTTAGCCAACCCAAGTAGAGTATGCGATGGTGTGGGGTCAGAGTTTTAAGCCAAAAGGACAGCACATCTGTAGGTTAGAGGTAAGAGAAACCAGTTTGAGTAAAGTTGGAGAAGCTGGGATGTAAAATGTTAGATGGAGAAGTATGGAGAGAGATGGGAGGGAAAGAATCTGTTAACAAAGGGTTAAGGAAAGATAGAAGTTGTTGAAGACACTAGCAGCTGAATCAAATTTATATTGTAGTTAGCCTATATTTTAGGGTGATTACTCTTGCAATTGTTAGAAAATAAGAATAGGAAGAACTGAAAGCAGTTCTCCCAGCTGGGAGACTTGTATTAATCCATTGGAGAATGGAAAATATCTTGGACTGATGTAATGGCAGGTGGAATTGCAAGGAGTAGATAGCTTCAGCTTTTTATGGGTTATAATCAGTAAGACACTTGAGGTAGGGGAGTGGTAGGTGCTGAGAAGGAGGCCAGGATTTTTAGTTTGGACAAGTGATGGTTGTGATAAAAGGACAGTGGTGCAAAGTATTTAAGGACATTGTCTAAAGAGATTGCACCGAGAAGCGATGGATGTCAGATGGGTAGAGAGAGAAGTAAACACAAGAAGGTTATTGCAAATAAGAAAAACAGAGGGGCTAATAATACCTAAAGGTTTCTAGTTTTTAAGAAACAATCATATATAGATACAGTATGTGAATGGGACAAGTGTAAAGAGAACATGGACTATGAGGATTAGAAGTATGAATGTAAGATTTCTGAGGTAGAACAATCCCTGGTAAGCATTATGTGCAAGGTGTGGTCATGAGCTTGGGTGACTGAAAAATGTCTCTGCTACATCTAGAGTGCTAGATTTGGAAGAGATTTGGGAGCCTTCATTGCCATGTTTAGCAGGTGGGGAAACAGAAATCCAGATGTTTCCTCTAATCAACATGGCTAGTAAGAGGGAAATCTGGGGCTTTATTCATGTTTTTTTATTGTGTGTGTGTGTGTGTGTGTGTGTGTGTGTGTGTGTGTGTCTGAATCTCTTGAATTTCTCATTGAACCTTAATGATTTATAAACCAACAAGTTGTTTATCTCTGATTCTTTGATGCTTTTCCCTAAGATTAGTGACCAGTTGTAGCTAAATGGAATAATACTTTGATATTCTCTAGAGCTGAAGACCCTGAGAAGAATGAAAAAATAATACATATTGTTTGAAGCCCTTGGTTTTCTTTATTGTAAGATTCTAAATGTTCTTCTCCACTTAGTTCAGCAGACATATACAATTGGGATATTTTTGAAAAGATATATATCAGTGTGTGTGTTTATCAAATTATAAGTATGTATTTATCTTTTTCATAATGGATGACTTCTCTTCACAATAGTTACATTTAGGGACATATGTGAAATTGGGGACTTTCAATTAATATTCTATATACTTCTGTATCATCTATTTTTCCTCATGGGTTGAATTGTTTTATTACATTAAAAACAATAATATTTTAAAAAGAAAATTCTCCCATATAACAAAAATTATCAGAATGAAGGCCCAACTTCTGAAAGCCTCATTAGAGGATAGTCACCTGTAGGAAATGCTTCAGGTCGTAGGTAAGCCAAAAGATTCTGTTTCCTAAAGGTTCTGCAGAAGATAGGACCAACTACATAATTTTGTAGGTGTAGAGCAGTGCAAACTGCTAATGCATAGCCCTTTGAAAAAATTATTATGACTTTTAAGATAGCAAGAGCAGAGAATTAAATGCAGTGCAGGGTCCTTCTCAGCACAAGCACGAGGCTTACCCCCATGAAGCGAGGGTTGGCTGGAGGTTTTGAGGGAGTGGGGATTCAGTTCTAGTAGATACTACCTTGCATCTTTTTCCATTAAGTTCCTGAAATTCAAGAATGAAGCAGTTTTTCTGGATTTGGCAAATCAGTTGATATGTTAGTCACAAGTATGAGTAGTTTGTATAGCTATATGGAGCAACTGCAGTGTGGGAAATTCTTTAAGGCAGTGGTTTTTGTTTTGCCCAGCCACAGAAGGGGTGAGACTGAGGTAGTTTCATAGGCTCAGTAGTGGGGGTGAGGGCATGTAACCGAATGAGGAGCATTGGTAGAATTCCCTCTTCACTCCTTTGAGGAGCTCCATTCTCCCTTCGTCATAGCACAGCTAAGAGTCAATACTATGTCTTGTGCAGTGTTTCTTTTAGGAATCCTTCAAGACTTGATGGTAAATCCATGCTCCATTGGAAGCTGGATTCTTCCCAAGTCCCTGAGTTCTGCAGCAAGACACACAAAAGTCAGGGAAATAGCTTTTAAAACCCTTGATGCTGGTATTAAAGGGTAAAATTGCATTAAGTGAACCAGAGAAGATAGTGGGTGGAGACATTTGTTCTGCTATGGAACATTATTTAATTAAACATGTTTTCCATGGTTCTTGAGAACTTCGAATGGAAATTTAAGGGAAAAAAGATTTCCACCATCTCACGTTGTCACATATAATTGGTTCATGCTGATGTGATTGTTAAATGACCATGCATCTCATCAAAGGATCCTGCCCATTATTCTTGTCTTCGTGAAAGATATATTTGATGTATTATCTATGTATAGGCCTACCTTTGCAGGTTTGGTTGTCCATATTCCTTCCGCCTACAAAGATGCTGTTATAATCACAAAGGTGAGTGATAATGTAGGCAGTAACACTGATGATAACACACCCAACAACTGGTGTAATTATGTGTAATTATCTTTTTCCTACTATTCCTTTGAGTTAGGTTCTTATTACACTTCTCTCATATCCAGTAAATCTTCAAAAGTCTTATTAATTAGCTCTAAATATGAGTATTTACTATTAGAAATGTAAAATTAAACCTATATTCTAACAGATTTAGGTTTTTAATATTTTTTACTTTAGCAAGTTTAAGATGGTTGATTTTTGGTATGACTTTACATTTGGAAGAATAAAAGCTATTCAATATTTTTTATTTAAATATACATAAACTTGTCCTTTGATTTTTAAAAACAAATAGAGTTGTTTTTATATTAAATTTCAAAGATTTTCTAATAAACTATATATCAATACTATATATCATAAAATATTTTATAGAGGTTTAAATAATACTGACTTTTTTAATAAGTTGGAATTTGCTTGGGCTAATTCAAGGTTGTATAGTTTCAGGCTACAAGATCTTCTGATTATTTCAACATTAAATTTGAGCCTTGTTGTCAATCCTAGTACCTAGAAAGTTGATGTGAAGGGTTGTTGGTAGTACATTAATTCCCATAGAAAAGTGAAAATGAAATGGCACAACCTTAAATTAGTGCCCTGGTGGGTGTGACTCAGTGGATTGAGTGCCACCTGAAAAGGGAAAGGTTGCCAATTTGACTCCCAGTCAGGACACATGCCTGGATTGTCGGCCAGGTCCTCGGTTGGGATTGTGGGAGAGGCAAACAATTGGTATTTCTCTCCTTGTCTTTCTCCCTCCCTTCCCCTCTCTCTAAAAATGCAGACAACTGTACTTGAAGTACCATAAAATAATTTAAAAATAAATAAATAAATAAATAAATATTAATTAATTTTTTTAAACAACCTTAAATTAGTGAGTCGGTTATTGTGTGTAGTGTTAGGTGGTGGTGTGTGTGATGTTGCTGTGACTCTTTATTCATGCCTTCTTGACCTTTTACCATAACCTATTTGATCCCTAACTATTATCTTACTTGTCCTCTAAGTCAAACTTTCCAGTGTTTGATGTAGAATTAAAAAAAATTGAATTCACATAAATTCTAGACTTTTTTAACTCTAAAGATCTTACATCTATTTTACTTTAGCCATCTTACAAATATAGATATACTTTGGATCTTGTTATCACAGAGATCTGCTGTCTTCTAAGATCAGAAATTTACTCTCATTTTCCCCACTCTTTCCCTTAGTAATTAGACCTAAACTTCTGTGTTCTTTTCCCCCTGTTAACTCATCTCCTTCTTAATGTCACCTGCCTTTCCTCCCCACCCCCCGGCCATCTAGGAGGATCTAGAAATGATCTTTCATTATCCTTTAAATTCTGTGATCTTATGCCATATCTTCCAAGTTTATGATGAAATGAAGGTAACAAACCACACCATCAGTCTTCTCAGTTGTGGTTTCAGGGACTGTGGATTGCAGAAAAAAAAAAATGTTATTATATAGCAGAAGGTTTAGCTGTAGTATAAATGCGTGTTCTCTCATCTCAACCGAATCATCTCTACTACTCACCTGTATTTTAATTTCTAGTTGATTTTCTTTTTTTGGTCCCTTCTTGCCTTTTGATTTTATTACATTTTATTATAAAGATTCAGATTACATTCTAATTCCTTTATCACTGAGACATTTTAGGTTATGTTAACACCAGCTCCTGGGTACATGTGTATATTAACACCAATTCTGGGGTTTGTGGCTGATACCTTAGTGCATCTTTATTATCTGCCCTGCATGGAACTTAAATAGTCTTTTGAACTTGATACTTCCCTTTTCCCAATTTGTCCAGGGATCTCTTCTCAGTCCTCACTCTTTCTGTAGCATTGGTCAGGATATGATTCTTGCTTGAAATTCCATCCCTCTTCTGCCACTCTCCTCTTCCCTCTTTCTGTTTCTCTCACAGCACAGGATTCCTTTCAGTGCCTCCAATGTCTGAAGTTGCTTTCTGACTCTGGGCTATTTCATACCTGGAGGTCTCCCTCCAGGCTTAACTGTCATTTCTGAAAAGAGGCCTTCTCAGACCTCTCAATGTAAAGTAAATATCTCTATTTCTCATAGCACCCTTTTCTTTTTAGCCATTGTCACAATCTGAAATTTATTTTTTCTATTACAGGTTTAATATCTGCTGGCTTTAAGTTGCCTCTCCAGCAATTAGCATCTTTCCAGGACCACAGTAAACATTCAGTAGACAATTTTGGATGATTGTGGGAATAAAATAAATTTAACTCTTTCCTCCACTACTTCCTTTTATTAGCTTTTGCCACAGCGAACATGTATTCCTTGCATTGCCCACTACATGTGCAGTGTTTTCCTTCTCTCAAGCTTAACTCCTGTTACTTCTCTCCCCATATCTCCAACCACATGAGTAGGTCTTCTGTGATTTCCCCTTGGAAATCAGTGTTTTCCCATCTGGACTCACAGTGTTTATCTTCATCTCTCCTAAAGAACTCATTAATTTCAAAATCATAGTGCACATTATGATGGGCCTCTTCCCCATCACTGAACTGAAGGCTCCTTAGAGGCAGGATTGACATCTCATTCATCTCTGTAGCTCTCACAGTGTATAGCCCAGGGCCATGCTCAGAGTTTATTCCTAATACTTATATGTTAATTGTTGAATAAATGAAAATCTGTATCTTTTGACTATGTTTAGCTTCTCTGTAGGAGACTGACAGCTTTGAATTGGTTGAGCTGTAATTATTTGCCTTAAAATGTGGATTGACTATCTTTGATTTTCTTAAGGAGCTAATTGTCTTAGTCTACAGTTCCTTCATATCAGAACAATGTTATTACTTAGAGTTTTTTTACAATTAATGAAAATTTTCAAATTGATGATCTAACTTTGCTTATCAGCAACTTTATCAGGCATATGGGATACGAATTATCTATAGATAGATGACACTGAACTCAGAAAAGTCTGTGGCTACATAGCTAACTAATACTCTGATTATCCAGAAGTGAGTCTCAGATCAGGGGTGTAGAGGGAAATACATTGAATTTGTGGTGTTTATGGTCTCCTAGAGATTGCATTAAAATGAAAGGGGAGGTGGCAATTATCCCAAATTATTACTTAATTTAAAGACAAACATTCAAAGGCAAGGTATAGCCACATCATTAAGAGTGGTAGAATGACAGTAATTTCCAAATACACTTCCCTAGTTGGAGATTATTGTCATTCTACCACTCTTAATGATGTGGCTATACCTTGTCTCTGTGTTGGGTGAGAAAAACTTGGGAAAATTGTAATATACTGTACTCCTTCAGAATTTCATCTTTGTTGTGATAAATTCAAGACAATTCCTAGTCTTAATATATACTTGATATCTTAGAGAAAGAGATTTTTTTTTAGTTTTCAGAACCATTTACTCATTGCTTCCTTGAGAAATTGGTCTCATTACAAGATAGAGAATCTTAGCATCTGCTGTTCTTTTTGTGGTACAAAGTATACATTTATTTCAAGTTTTATGATACTGGAAAAAAACTATTATAATTTGTTTTTATAGCCTCATTAAGTAGCACAATGAGGTTGGAGGCACAATGAAAGTATTTAAAATCTAAAACTTGATTTTGCTGTAGGAATTATTTTACTATATTAGGATTTTGATATATTAAACCAAAATCAAAGTTTATGTTACAGATGAGTCAAATTTTTTTTAAAGAATAGAAATCATTTTGCTTGTTTCTCTGAAGAAATACACGTCTGCTTTTTTCATCTTCTTTTGACACTGTCTAGAATTGGAGTAGCAGTTTACCTAATAGAGATACAGTTTATCTAATAAGAATCATCTTAATAAGTAAAAAAATCAGCTTTGTGAATAATATATGAATTCATTTGGTATCAGTGGTATCTAGACATTTGGGACAATACATAGTTTGAATTCCCTTTGAGAGGGAGATGTGGATGTTAAAATAAATTGCTGATGAAGCATATACTTTGGAGGACACTGTATTTCAAAACATTGTGCAAAATCAGCTATTTCTTCAATGGTATAGAAGTATAGCCTAAGACTGAGAAGATTTATTAGGGGAAGCTTTAAACCATTCTTACTGTATAGAAGTTTATAGTTTGCTCACTTAGGACTAGTTACTAAAAGAGGAAGAATAACACATTATAGGCCTGCTGGGAAAACATTGGTACTATACAACTGCAGGCACCATTGTTTGCAGCCAACAAAACAATAATAATCAGAATCACTATATTTAAGCACTTAAAAGGATTTGGTCATTTAGTTATTAAGAGGTTTTCTTTTATAAAATACTGAATATTGGATCTCTAGAAAAATAAGCATTTACAGAGTAAGATGATTTAGAATTGTGGAATAAATATATTCTGAGCAAAGAAGGGGGCAACAGAGTTTGGAATAAATTGATTTTATTAAGTGAAAGTGATAAAACTGCCTCTGTAGAAGGAATTACTTTGCTATCAGAAATAAATATGCCAAATTAAACTGCTCTTGCACAGAGTATCTACCAGTTTTATTGTGGAAAATAGGCTATAATATACGCAGTATATGTCCTATAAAGGCTAACGCAAGCACAGGATACTATCTACTCCTGAGTTTTTGAGACACACAAACAAAATACCACACCTTCTCATCTTTTGCCCTCTGAAATTGGTGCAGTTTATCATTATCTTAAATATGTTCAAAAGTTTTCTTCCTGAGAAAGGGAGCGCATTACTTAGCCAAGGAATCATCACTCCTTGTTCAGCATCGTCCTCAGGTTTCTTTATTTTGATAAACACTGGGTACATGATCAGTTCCTTGTTCCAGTAAGCCTAAAATAAATGAGGGGTTTGTTGTAACATCACTAGGAAGAAGTCTTCAATTTAGTTTGTTTTTCTGATGACATTCATGGTGTTAAAGTAAAAATAAATAAATGGAACAACTCAAAGAGTGCATATTTAGTGTGCAAAAAGCACAAATGTGCTGGAGTGCTCATTTTTGCATTTTTTTCTCTAAAAACAAACAAACCACTTCTTGGACTTAAAAAACAAAATAGGATAACTGTGCTCATAGAGTGAGAATCTACAGCTCTGGGAGAGTGAGTAGGTGCAATTATAGCTTGGTCAGTAATAATGACATATTTTAGTGCCCATTTTAGTGTATGAAACTCTAAATTACAATGAATTGAAAAAAAATGGGTAGTTTTTGTGTAGTTTGTAGTCCTAGAATAGCATTTCTTGGGGAGTAAGTATGACCTTAAACATTTTTGGATTTTTTTTATCTTTTCCCCTTTTAACTGCTGGTAGAGTGTTGTTTTCACTTCTCTGAATATTAATATAAATGTGGAAATAATTGTGGATGGCCTGTGTTCAAGAGAATCTCTATATTTTTTAGCAAAAATATTAAAACTCAGTTCCTTGGAAAATTACCACTATTCAGATAAGTTTTGTAAATCTTCATAAGGGCTGTTTTAACTGAGAAAGTTATTTCCATTCAATTGGGCCTGATGTAGTCTGTTCCAGCATGCATTGAAAAATGCTGAAATCTCATATACTGTTGTTAATGAAGACTTTGGAAGAGCCGGAGGTGCCACTGACCTCAGTGTAAACATAAGATGGTATTTTTTTTTTTTACATAAGGGAAGGTATACATATGCCAAGCCAATGAGCTCAACTCCCATATTCTAAATAATCTCTCCCCCCCAAAAAAAGAAAGCATTTGGTGGGGAGGAACTGAAAATGAAATAATGGCCAAAAGCTTGGCTTACTTGTCAGCCAGTTCCATTTTTGACAGGAATGAGTCTCCTGGTCAGATACGGTAAAGGAGCAGCATATAACACTAATGCTTAGAGAAAGCCTGTGTAGAGAAAGTGAGGTGTAGAGTGCTATAATTTGGATTCTAGTTCTCCCTAAAATTTACTAACCATGGAACATGTGGCAAGTCACTTTTGTCTTTCAACTTTAACCTCTGCCTCTTTAGAATAAAATGGAGACATTCCCTTCTCTCACTACCTCATGAGGTTAGTGAAGAGTTAAACATGAAAATGTAGTTGACAATGTGAAGTCTAAGTCTTTAGGTGGATATTACTGGTACACAGTGATGAGAATAACTAGCATTTAGATTAAAGGAAGAAGTAAAGGATCACCCTGAATTATACTTTGGCAAGAATGGAACTTCTTTCCTAATTGCATTTTCAGGCTGATCCAGGAATACTACAGAGAGAACCTGGCAGAGAAAAGTAGAGCATGACCCTTTGGATACTCTCCTTCTTATCCAGGAGTTAGGGGGAAGAGTGATATATTCACATGATAGCCTATTTTAGATGATCCTAAACACAAAAATCAAAGAAACACAAGAATTTTCCATAAAAATGTGAAGAAATAAAAGAGCCATTGCACTCACTAAAGCCCTCTTTATTTTAAAATTAATTTTCAATTAAAAAAAATTTGTTGTTCAATTACAGTTGTCTCCATTTTTCCCCTGTTACTCTCCCCGGCCCTACCCACCCACCTACCACTTTGAATACCCCTGTCCCCTTGTCCATGGGTCCTTTATACATGTTCCTTGACTTGACCCTTCCTTCCCTTTCTTTCTCCCATTAGTTCCCTCCCCCCTCCCCTCTGGTCACTGTTAGTTTCTTCATTTCCATGTCTCTGGCTCTATTTTGCTCATTTGTTTGTTTTGTTGATTAGGTTCCACTTATAGGTGAGTTCATATGGTATTTATCTTTCGCTGCCTGAGTTATTTCACTCAGCATAATACTCTCCAGTTCCATCCATACTGTTGTGAAGGGCAGGAATTCTTTCTTTCTGCTGCATAAAATTCCGTTGTGTAAATGTACCACAGTCTTTTGATCACTCATTTACTGATGGGCACTTAGATTGTTTCTAGCAGTTGACTGTTGTAAATAACGCTGTTATAAACACTGGGGTGCATAGGTTGTTTTGAATCAGTGTTTCAGGATTCTTAGGGTATAATTCCATCAGTGGAATTGCCAGGTCAAAAGACAGTTCATTTTTAGTTTTTTTGTGGAAATTCTATACGGTTTCCCATGATGACTGCACCAGTCTGCATTCCCACCAATAATGTACTATGGTTCCCTTTTCCCCCCAACCTCTCCAGTACTTGTTTGTTGATTTGTTTATGATGGCCATTCTGACCAGTATGAGGTGGTATCTCATTGTGGTTTTAATTTGCAAATTAAATGTCTAATAATGCTGAGCATTCTTTCATATGTCCATAGGCCCTCTGTATGTCCTTGGAGAAGTGTCTGTCAGGTCTTTTGCCCATTTTTAAATTGTATTTTTTGTCTTCCTGGTGTTGAGTCATATGAATTGTTCATATATTTTGAAGATCAAACCCTTGTCTGAGGTATGATTTGCAAATATATTTTGCCATACCATTGGTTAATATAATGAAATATTTTAGATATTAATTAAAATATACAAAAGTATATTGCAAATACCAGTGTACCAACCATTCATATTTAACAACTGTTAACATTTTGCCAGATTTTCTTGAGTTTTTTTGTTTGTTTTGAAAAAATAAAACATGTTGTTCTTTAACATGGGCAATTCATATATATTCCATTGTTTTGGAGCAGGAAAAGAAACAGTGAATTATAGATGTTGAGTATTTCCTGGAAGATACAAAGTATATGGAGAAATCATAACTGACTTTGTAGCACTGAGAAGTCAGGACCTAAAAGTTAATCTGACATAGTATAGCACTGTGCCAAAGGGCTCAAAATTCAGAGGCATCAGGGCATTTGGAAACTGAGATGAATTTAAGACTTGAGAAAAATGTAGTTCAAAACTCTGAGTACAGAAAATTAAACCTCTGGTTCATCTCCAGCCCCAAAATCTGAGCAGCTACTCTCTCTTCTACCCTCACAAGTCATAAGAGTGATGCTCTGGAGAATTTAAACCAGGGAAGCTCCAGATCCTGGGCACCTGGCATTGCAGAACATGGGGGTGAATGTCATACTGACTACAGGATACTCGGTGAAGCTGACTGCCTGAATGACTAGATACATGCACAGTCCCATCTTCCTTTCCCTTTAAGCATTGGAGGTCATGATGGAGACATCATAAACCAATAGAGAGAATTATTATTTTCATATTCTGTTTTGTTCACTATATTCCACTTTTGAAAAAAAATGAAAGAGATTTAATCTTACTTCCTGCTGGTTGTTGTTGTCACTGGAAGCTACCCTGAGCTCCTGACACCTGGCTAAGAATATAGGGGCTATGAACCTTGTTAAATTAGTAATTGCTGGCTGTAGGTGGACAGAAAAGTGCTCAATCATTACTGTTACTCCTTAGCTTAATCTTGTACCCAATAAATGTTTTTATTTAAAGTGTCATACCTTCAGCCTTTGCAGTATTGAGTGATGGCCTACGAATCAAAGGATCACTGGTTCTATTCCCAGTCCAGGGCACGTGCCTGGGTTGTGGGCCAGGTCTCCATTAGGGGGCACTCAAGAAGCAACCACACAGTGATGTTTCTTTCCCTCCCTCCCTTCCCCTCTCTAAAAAATAAATAAATAAAATCTTTAAAAAATAAATAATGTGTCATACCTTCAACCATCTTATACTTCTTTCTCTAGAAAAAGAAACTTTTAATAATTATGTCAATAGATGTTATTGAACTGGCTTAGATTCTAAATTACAAACCCCCAATGAATTGGGTGCTTACACTGATTCTTTTCAGAATGTTTTTTAATGTTGACAATGAATCATGGATCTCATGCACTTGCAATATTAAAGTTAGGCAAGGTACCTCAGAGATCAGTGTGTTCAGTCTGTGTTTTCTTAAGTTGACAAATTGAAGAGGAAAAAGGCAAACTGTTTGTCCAGAGATATCCAGGTAGTTACTGACAGAACCAGGGCTGTAATTTTTTAAAATGGTTTTTGATTATCAGTGAAAATATGTATTTGCCACTTAAAATTTGTGAACTACAGTGTGGTTTCTGTGGTATATAAAAGGCTATATTAATAGAAAATAGTTACCAGAAGTTAATAAGAATTTTTAAGGCCCCAGGTAGATAGACTTGTTCAATTCACTGTCTAATTGTGCATTTTGTTTTCCCTTAAGAGTTTGCTTTTATGATAAAAATTGCTCTTGGTTGGCATTCTACCCATCCGTAGTTCCAGTATTAGAATTACGATTCTCCAGGGGTGTGCACAAGGCATGAGGTAAGAGAATCCCTGGAGAGGGAGTATATTTTTTGAAACCACACAAGGTATTATTAAAGGGTATTTGTTGTTCAGATAAACCCTATGGAGTTGGAAAAAGGTTGAGAGATACTGTTAGAGAGTTTTAAATTAATAAAAGAATCTGATTTAGGAAATTGGAATAAAATGAAGATAAATACAAACAGAATAATAGTGTCATTTCTAAAATCTGAGCAGATTCTTAAGAATAGTAGCCAGATTCCCTCACAACCATTTATTTTACTGTTAAAGAGCATAAAATGATCCATGCTATTTTCTCTAGCCTAAGAACAACTTTCACCCAATTCAATATAAACAGGTTGGTGTACATTGAAGAGAAATGGATGTGTTTTTTTTTTTTTCTTGGAAAGTAATTAAAGGATAAGATTTCTATAAGTGTTTCTTGATTGTTCAAATTGTGGTTATATTTTATCTTTATAAGAAGTTACCTTTATGTAACTTCCTAAGAATTCTTTTAATGGAAGTGTCTTGACTGATTATAAATATTTAAGCCAACTTCTGGTCAGTTCTATGGAGAGTGGTCTTCAAGTAAATAATTTATTATAGTAATTATTTATATAGTAAAGAAGCACAATATCTGGAAAAAAAAATTGCCAGGAAAGGTTTACAGAAGCACATGCTATGATTTTTCTAATATATTTGTAAATGTTTATAATTTTAATTGGGCAATAAATGTATGGTCATGTAAATATTTTTTAGCCACACTGGCTTTCCAACAGTTCAATAAATTTGTTGACCTGTTCCGCTTCAGGGCTTGGTCGATGTTATTTATTAGTCTGACCTAAAACCCTGTTACTCATTCGCTTTGAAGGTTCTTTCCCCTCAGGTCTCTGTTGAAATGCTGTTCCTAGCTATCCAAACCAAAATAGTTTCCCTTGTTATTCTTTCTAATAGTAATACTTTTCTTTCATAGCATCATTATAATTTTATATTGCATAGCCTTTTTATTATTTGCTTAGTTACATGTTTAATATCTTTTTATTCACCTCTGTTTAGTCTTGGCACTGTGTCTAATACATAGTAGATGTTCAATAAATATTTGGTAAAAGAATGACTAGCAGCCCTGGCCAAGTATCTCAGTTGTTTGGAGCATTGCCCTGATACACCAAAATTGCAGGTTCAATCCCTGGTAAAGGTACATATAAGAATCAATCAATGAATATATAAATAAGTGGAGAAACAAATCAGTCTCTCTCTCTCTCTCTTTCTTTTTCTCTCCCCCATTCTTCTCTTTCTGAAAGTCAATAAATAAAAAAAATTTCAAAAATGAGCAACACATATAAAACATGTATAATGAGCATTTCTACCCTCTCTTTTTCAAGTGCTAAGATCTCATAGTTTTTTTTAAGATTTTTGTAATCATTTTGGTCATTATTTGTGGCTCTTTGCACTGTTGGAAACAGTAATAATCTTCTAAATATTCATTAAACTAGTGTGAGATCTATGGTGATGAATAAATTTGACATTGTCATTTTACCAAATAGGTCGAATTACAAATATTAGGGATAGTGGCCAAGATGGAGGCATGGGTTGATACGCCTCACTTCCTTACACAACCAAAAGAAGAATAAGAACCATTTTAAAAACAGAAAACAACCAGAACTGACAGGAAATCAAACTGTATGGAAGTCCAACAACCAAGGCACCTGGCAGACTAGGAAAAGTGAGGTGGTGGTTGGCAGACGAGACGAGGCAGGGCTACATTTGTGTGAGGATAAGCCAGGAGGAATAGTTGGAGAGCTAACTGTGCAACCCAGGGTTCCAGCATGGGAAACTATGGCCTTAAAACCTCTGGCTTTAAAAACCTGTACAGGTCACCATGGTGGGAGAAACTCCCAGTGTCATAGGAGAGTCTTTTGGAGAGGCTCAAGAGATGCTGGAATGTATACAAGCCTGCTCACCCACCCAGAAATCAGCATCTGAAAGGGAATAATCTGCTTGTGGGAAGCCAGGAAAGTGATGGAAAATGGGGCAAGAGCCCAGCAAGCATCATTGTGCCCTCTGCGACCCCTCCCCCACACACAGTGCCACACCCTGGTGAATATGTAA
The DNA here is from genome assembly GCA_004027475.1 of Anoura caudifer. Classification (NCBI taxonomy): domain Eukaryota; kingdom Metazoa; phylum Chordata; class Mammalia; order Chiroptera; family Phyllostomidae; genus Anoura; species Anoura caudifer. The sequence continues at coordinate 101,775 of PVKU01006505.1, forward strand.
GGCCCCTACCATTACAATGTAACCGGTGTACCAAGACAAAGAAATATAGCCCAAGTGAAAGAACAGACAAAACTCTAGAAAAAGAACTAAACAATAAGAAGATAGATTCCTATTAGACACAAATTTTGAAACAGTGGTAATCAGTGCTTACAGAAATGATTGAATTCAGTTGCAAAATGAAGGAAGAAATGAAGGCTATACAAAGTGAAATAAAGGAAAATACACAGGGAACCAACAGTGAAGGGAAGGAAACTAGGGTTCAGATCAACGATTTGGAACAGAGGAAGAAATAAACATTAAATCAGAATAGAATGAAAAAACAAGAATTCAAAAAAATGTGGAGAGGCTGAGGAACCTCTGGGACAACTGTAAACTTTCCAACATCCAAATCACAGTGGTGCCAGAAGGAGAAGAGGAAGAGCAATACACTGAAAACTTATTTGAAAAAAATAATGAAAGAAATCTTCCTCAGTCTGAGGAAGAAACTAGACATGCTAGTCCAGGACGCTCGGAATCCCAAGGAAGTTGGATCCAAGAAGAAACACATCAAGGCACATCATATTTAAGTTACCCATGAATAAAGATAAGGAGAGAATCTAAAAAGCAGTAAGAGAAAAGGATATAGTTACCTACAAAGGAGTTCACAACTATCAGCTGATTTCTCTAAAGAAAGTTTGCAGGCAAGAAGGGACTGGAAAGAAATATTCCAAGTCATGAAAAGCAAGCACCTACAACCTAGATTACTCTATCCAGGAAAGGTATCATTTAGAAAGGAAG